>BGNK01002051.1:470-63978 GCA_003297005.1 Symbiodinium sp. clade A Y106
CCGGAAGTTGTGCAGCGCGCCTTCGCTCGCTTCAAGCCAGAAGACGTGCACGTCGGGGTTCAGGCCCAACACGGAGACGCTTGCTGTTGCTGGATTGTCGCCTTTTGCAGGCGATGTCGCGTTGTCCGGGTCGAGGCCTCCGGGAAATGCTTTCGGCTGAGACTGTTCGCTGTTTCCTTGCACCGCGCGCCGCCAGGTGAAACCTTTCATCTTCGACCTGTTCCACTACAACCAACANCCTTCGTGCAAGTGGTCTGGGTGGTTTGAGTGTGCCAAGTCGTGGTGCCCTTTCCATGCCCGATGGCTACGTGAAGCGGCATCTAATGCCTCGAGCAATCCGTCTGGCACCTTCCGGCGTCTGTTCAGCGAATGCCAGAGCTATGAAGATGTGCTCGTTGCTCAGGGCATCATGGCTGATGGCGAAATGGTTCTTGCTACGCTTCCAAAGACCTGACACAGCAGCTTCTTAAGGGTGAGTNCTCAGGGCATCATGGCTGATGGCGAAATGGTTCTTGCTACGCTTCCAAAGACCTGACACAGCAGCTTCTTAAGGGTGAGTTTCTCCCCTTCGCCTCGGGTGAGTTTCTCCCCGATGGCAGGGTTGGCTGTTCTTGGTAGGAGGGTGAGGCTCTCCCCGGTCAGGTCTCACCCAAAAGGCCAGAAGGGAACCCAACTGGAGGTGAGTTACTCCCTCTTTTTCGGGCCCTTTTACGCCTTGAGGCCCTAAGGGCCCTCTGCTCAGTTTCACCCCGACCCCTGTCGAGCCTCGCTCCAGGAAGGCCAAATAGGGCGCGACTCCTTTGCTCGCCTCGAAGCGGATTCCCTTTGGCTCAAGTTTTCGGCTCAGACTTTGCAGTGCCGTCGTGGCCAGCCTTGAGTCCTTTCAGTGCTAGAGGTCTCTAAGAGTCCCCAAACTCAATCCTTGTAGTGGTCGTAGGCCAGGCAGCTGGCAAGGGTTGGGTGGGCGGCCGGTAGGCTGTGTTAGCGGCGAAGTGCTGCAATCCTCTTGAGTTTGCTGCCAGCGAGTCCCTGGTGGAAACCACGGAGCCAGAACTGAGGCTCGTTCATTCCACCGACAGCCACTTTCGTTGGTGGTGCAACTGTGTGGAGGCACTCACAGAGGAGCTGAGTTNCCACCGACAGCCACTTTCGTTGGTGGTGCAACTGTGTGGAGGCACTCACAGAGGAGCTGAGTTTGCTGCCGGGTCCGGCAAGGACCAACACTGTGGAGGTTCTGTCCAGGGTGTGGAGGTTGCTCCCCACTTACGTGTGACAAGCTTTTCTTGTGTCAAGGTTCGTAAATGTATTGCGAAATGAAAATCTGCCAGAGTTTTGGCCTTCGGATTCATTTCTCGATGTGGCGCGTGAGCAGCGCAACATTCTAAACGGNCAGAGTTTTGGCCTTCGGATTCATTTCTCGATGTGGCGCGTGAGCAGCGCAACATTCTAAACGGGTTCTTCTCAGATTAGCGTTAAGGAACTTAAGATTTTTTTTGAATTTAGAGCGGAATCCAAAAGCTGACGATTTTCTCATTTTCTGTTCGTTTACTGTAAGGACCTTCCAATGAATGTAAGATTTGTAAGTGCTTTTGCGAACCTTACAGAGGGTTTGACAAAGTTAAGTCTTCTGCAGTGCACGTGCAGCATTTTGCCCACTGCTGAAGAAGTTTCTGAAGCGCCCCAGGATCTTCCACCGCAGGCAACCATGGCCAGAAGGCTGCTGTTGCAACTTAGTGTGTTTGCAAATTCTTCTGATAATATTCTGTAAACAGGTTGACAAAACCTTTACACGNCCCGCTTCAGCCTGCCCTTCAAGCCCCCCTTCAAGGGTCCGACCCTTCAGGCCCCCTTCAAGGGGGGCTTGAAGCCCCCTTCAAGCCCCCCTTCGTCGAAGGGGGGTGGGCCCAGCCCCTGAGAAGAGACGACTTGACAAGAGAATTTGAGAAGGAAGCTTGAAGCTTTTCTCAAAACAAGTAAAATGCCTTGCTCCACACAAGAAGCAGAAAGCCACATGCAGACAACAAGAGTAAAAAACGTTTTCTTCACACACAAAAACGAGAAAGCCACACGAAATCGCTACTATTATTTGAGTGTGCCCCCCACTCGGATTCGCGCGACTCCGGATTGCTCCGATTATCTCCACTGGGTCCGCAGCCCAGCCCAGGTGTCTCCTCAGCCGCTCCGACCCAAGCCTTCTGGAAATCGAAAGATGTTTTAGACTCTGGGTTCGTCTCTGCTGATTCCGTGCCAGATTCTCTCTAAACCGCGTATGACAAGCTTTTCTTGTGTCAAGGTTCGTAAATGTATTGCGAAATGAAAATCTGCCAGAGTTTTGGCCTTCGGATTCATTTCTCGATGTGGCGCGTGAGCAGCGCAACATTCTAAACGGNCAGAGTTTTGGCCTTCGGATTCATTTCTCGATGTGGCGCGTGAGCAGCGCAACATTCTAAACGGGTTCTTCTCAGATTAGCGTTAAGGAACTTAAGATTTTTTTTGAATTTAGAGCGGAGTCCAAAAGCTGACGATTTTCTCATTTTCTGTTCGTTTACTGTAAGGACCTTCCAATGAATGTAAGATTTGTAAGTGCTTTTGCGAACCTTACAGAGGGTTTGACAAAGCTAACTGCCATAAGTCTTCTGCAGTGCACGTGCAGTCCATTTTGCCCACTGCTGAAGAAGTTTCTAAAGCGCCCCAGGATCTTCCACCGCAGGCAACCATGGCCAGAAGGCTGCTGTTGCAACTTAGTGTGTTTGCAAATTCTTCTGATAATATTCTGTAAACAGGTTGACAAAACCTTTACACGNAAGCGCCCCAGGATCTTCCACCGCAGGCAACCATGGCCAGAAGGCTGCTGTTGCAACTTAGTGTGTTTGCAAATTCTTCTGATAATATTCTGTAAACAGGTTGACAAAACCTTTACACGACAAAAATTGAATTGCATCAAAGGGAATCCTAATGACAGAAGCCTTTCCGCGTTTTTCATTTGTAAGCCATTTGAACGCTAATGCCCACATGTGTCCTTCATGCGGCTCGACTTGATGAAAGCGTGATTGGAATGTCCTCTTAAATTCAAGCAGATCTTGATGAAGACCCATTTTGGGATTGCAGAGAATCGCGATGGAAAGCAGGTCTTGTCTGGAAATCCGGATCTTGAGAAATGATTGACGGCTCTGCAGGCGCTTCCTCATTCGAGGCTCGCGAGATGCCAGAAATGCCTCCGTGACGTAGAGCCAATAACAGGCAAATGCAGGCTTTTGGGGGTATTTATGCTGGACTGTCCCACTCGGATTCGCATGATTTTCCGAATTGCCGCATTAATGACCTCTAGAACTCATTCATCGTGTCCCATATGTCCTCTTGCCAAGATTCATCGCGGAAGAAATGTTGCCAGAGATGTGCCAATCCATTTTCTCGATTTGGCTAAGAGAATCCGAATTATTTCAAGCCTTTCTGCGTTAAGTTTTCGTTTTGCAAGCCAGGTTGTCAATGTCCTGATGAAAAGGACGAGCGTCGAAAGTGATCGGTTTGTCATGGATGTCGTGCCAGGATCCATGAGCTCGCATTTTGCTTTTGATTTGCACCTTTCCAAACTTGATCCGTGATGAAGCCAGAGTGATCGCATGATTGGAGATGTCCTCTTAAATTCAGAAGATCTCGATGAAGGCAATTTGGAATTGCAGAGAATTGCGATCGAAGGTCTGGTCTTGCCCGGAGGTTCGCTTCGATTGGTTCCGAATGAACGGCGGCGGCCAGCAGCTCCGCGCTCATTCTTAGGTTGTTTTTTCTGTGATGCAGGCAGCTTCATTCTGCCAACAAAAACATTGACCGGCGCTTAAGGCCGACTGAATTCATCAAATTCTTTCTGGAGACTTCAGGGCTGTCTCACAACAAACATCGTCGGAAAACGTCCAATGAGGTTGTCTGTCTTCCAATTGCGAGCTTATAAGGGACACTCTGGGGAGAGGCATCCTGTAGCTTGTGTCGCAAGCCTCCATGAGAAGGCTGCGCATTTGCCCCATCATCCACAGTTGCCGCACCTCGCCGCGACCAGCGCCTTGCAACCTCCAAGCTCAGCCAGCAGGCTGGCCAGTTTGTTGCCCTTGGCGTTCCAAAACCGGACATGTTGGCTTTTCAGCTTCAGGCTTTTGCCCACTGCGTCTGCTTGACGCCGTCTTGCCGGCGACCAGACTCGAGGCCTGCTTTTCCAGCCACTCACGGTCTTTTCCATTTTTGGCTCTTAAACTAGCACCAGGCTGACACGTTTGGAGCCGAAGAAGAGGAAGCCTTCTGGTTGGTGAGCGTCGCCAAGTTGGAAATCCATGCGTTCAGCAATTGAACTGTTTTTGAATTTGAAGTAAATTCGAACTGGAGATGCTCCCTTCTACCTTCCACTACGACATTGATGATGGACAACTGGAATGGTGGAAAGAAGGAGTCGCAGCAACGATTCTGGAGAACTGCAGCACCTAGCAAATCTTCTGCGATTGCTTTGCTTTAATTGAAGCCAAGCTAGGCCAGTCCACTCTCGGAGTGCGGGACAGCGCAAGTCCAGCCGCCAACCGTGGATGTGCAGTTGCAAGGCTGCAAAGCCCTTGCTCCAATACGCAGGAATTCGCTTGGTGGCCGCAACAAGACCCACGCGTGGAGGCGTGCTTTAGCAGCCGTGAGGCCTCATAACTTGCTGGACGGCAAGAGCCTGGATCTTCTTCTTGCGCATCCGCCCTGCGCAACCTGCGCGTCTCACCCAACCCACACCTCCAAAAACGCCGTTCACGCTGTCCGTCTTGAAGGTTGAGGCCTTGCTATGGTCCAAGGCCAACGGCAAAAAGGCTTCTTTAGTGCAGAATAACAAGATGCCGCGCCACAACTCTTTCCGACATGGAATGCTGAAATATCCAACGACCTAAAGTCTTGACGTTCAGTTTGTCAACTCCCCCGGCTCTGGGACCGGGCAGATCCTCAACCTGGTCTAAGACAAGTTCATGCCCCCCCCCACACCATTGTTCGTTGTGGTGCCAGCTGCCGCTGTCTTAGGGCGACGCTCGGCAGTGTGCTAAAAGCTTGTGTTGTTTCATGTCGCTTTGGAGCCGTAGGGTAGTCGCCATATGGTTAAGTCTTAGCTTTAGTCTTTCGCTCAGCTACGTGGTGTCTTTAGCCTTTCAGGAAATGTTTTGCAGTATGGGAATGTTTTCTTCTCATGCCTCAGTCAATCTGTTGCCTGTGTGAGTTAGTTTGAATGTTTGGAAGCCATCGATCTTGTGTTCCCGTCGCTCAGAAGCACTTGAGTGTCAGTGTGACCTGCGGAGCTAAAAGAGTCGTTGTTCGAGTGTGTAAAGCAGCACAGCTTGCACAACTGAAGACGTTGAAACAACTTTGTTGCCGTTGTTAAATTTTAAAAGTCTATGATGCCTTTGCCCTCCGCACGGAGCCTGACTGCAGTGCAGAATGGCAACGCATCCCTGAAAGGCCCAACCGCAGAGTATCCTTGCAGTGCCCATTCGCAGAGTATCCCTGCGGTGCCCAACCGCTGAGTATCCTTGCAATGCCCCACCGCTGAGTATCCCTGCAGTGCCCATTCGCAGTGCCCTCTNACCGCAGAGTATCCTTGCAGTGCCCATTCGCAGAGTATCCCTGCGGTGCCCAACCGCTGAGTATCCTTGCAATGCCCCACCGCTGAGTATCCCTGCAGTGCCCATTCGCAGTGCCCTCTTCGCGGAGCCTGACTGCAATGCAGAATGGCAACGCATCCCTGCAATGCCCAACCGCTGAGTATCCCTGCGCAACCGCAAAGTATCCCTGCAGTGCCCAATCGATGGGTCTCCTTGCATCGTATCCCTGCAATGCCCAACCGCAAAGTATCCCTGCAGTGCCCAACCACCAAGCATCCCTGGAGTGGCTAACCACCAGGTATTCCTGCAGTGCCCAACATCCAAGTATCCCTGCAGTGCTCAATGGCAACGTATCCCTGCAGTGCGCAACCGCAGAGTATCTTTGTCCCTGCAATGCCCAACCACCAACCGCAGAGTATCCCTGCAGTGCCCAGTAACAAACAGCACAGTAGTGACAGCAACCGGAGGGTATTCCTGCAGCGCCTGATCCCTGCCGTGTCCAACCTCACAGTATTCCTGCGGTGCCCGTGGCAACGTATCCCTGCACTGCCCAGATGCAAAGTATCCCTGCAGTGCACAACCACCAAGTATCCTTGCAGTGCCCAATAACAGCTGCCAGCGCAGTAGTGACCAACAGCAAGCGGAGAGCATTCTTGCAGCGCCCGACAGCAGAGTATCCCTGCAGTGCACAGCCCCACAGTATTCCTGCGTTGCCCATGGCAACGTATCCCGGCAGTGCCCAAACCCACGGTATCTCTGCAGTGCTCACTAGGAAAGTGTGCTTGTTGTGCCCAGCCCTTGCAATGCTGAACTGCTCAGCATATGCCCCTGCGCTGCCAAACTGCAATATTCTTGCAGTGCATTTGCAGTGCTGCAAGGAAGACAGTCTAGGGGAGGCAGGAAAATACTACATTTCTTGTGCAATAACGGCTTTTGGGTGGGGATGCTCAAAGTGAAAAACAATAATTTGGTTGTGACTGGTTGCGAGCTTGGGGTTGTTGCGCTTGTTTTCCTGGAGATGCTTCATGGGGATGCCACTAGCTCGACTTTTCGGGCACTGTTGCAAACTTCCCCTCAATCCGCAGCATCAGCGCAACTTCAACGCCGGCATTTCTTCTTTTTCCCCATTGTGCCACCCACGCCACTTCTTCCTTGCTCCTTTATTTACATTCTTTACTCTTGATGTCCCTGGTCACCTTGTTTGTTTGCAGGTGCATAGACTTCGATTGGTGCTTTGCCTACCGGTGCTTTGTGACTCCCGTTTGGCGATGTTTTTTCTCCAGATTTTTTATGGTTTAGATTGCCCCATAGCAACCAGCAAGTCTTTACTGGACATGTTTTAGGTGTGGTGTAGGTGTATTGGTTCACGGGACGAGACTGCCAGAACTTTTGCAACCGGTGTGTGCCAGCGATGGCTCAAGCCGATTGTGCATGTTCGTTTCTAGCATTCAAGCACAACGTGCCAACAATATTTTGTACCAAAAGATGTTATCAGGCAAGGTTTAGGGGCAGATTCAGAGACACTTCATCTATCAGACGTCCACAGAGCAACTTGCCAGGAAGACACTCGCCAAACAGGATGATGGAGCGCTTGCTAAAAAAGCCTCGGCTACTCCGCATGTGGATTTTTCTTTTCGTGGGCTGGCGTTGCTTGATGGTAAGGCCTTTGCGCAGGTGTTTGATGGCACGAGCTTTGATGTGTCCGTAGATGCAGGTGTTGGCGCAACCCACTGAGCTGAGGTTTGTCACTCCAACACTCAGCCGCAGCATTCATGAGATGCAGCGCACCATATGTTTTGATAGACTGTTCTGCGACAAGCATTGCTTGGACAATACCTGCTTACTCCGGTTTTCAAAAATGCTTGCTTGATGAGTTTGCCATTTTATCATGCGCACATTGAGCATCCACGTTGCAAGACACTGTAGCTGTCCTTTGCCATGAAGCGACCTGCAGAAGATGGAGGCAAGCCACCTGTTAAGAAGCTTCGAACACTGCCGCCCATTGGACAAGTCGCTGACGAAGACCAACATGTTTTCATTTCCCTGCAAGGTTGTTCTGAGAAGGTTGACAAGTTGTTTGCTGGCGGACACAGGGTTGTCTTCATCCGCGGCGGCGTGGCCATCGGCAAGACAACATTGGCGGAGCATTTGGCGCGTCAGTATCCCGAAAAGTACGTCATTGTGCCGTTTACTGACGGAGGGACGGCGTCTGCTTGGGAGATGCGGACTGTAGAAGCCATCAGGAAATCGACAGGCAAAACAATTAAAAGTAACGAGCTGGCCTTTGGGAATGCTCTGAAGCTAGCGACAGAAATGGACTTGACCCTTGTGTACGATGAGGCTCACACACTTTTTTCATCGCAGCAACTATGCACAAAGCTCTTCAAGAGCAGTGAAGGCTTTCGAGCAAAGGTCTTGCTATTGTCAGCTTCGGGAGATTCCACTGCATCAAGCCTGACTGTGTCTACACCCAATGAAATCACCCAGAAGTTCATGTGGACGCCTCCCTTGAGTTACAAGTCTGATCTCCAGGAACAACTCAAGGAAGCCGGTGTGAGGCTAGACCGGGAGAGCATCGAGTTCTTCATCCAGTTTTGCGGTGGACATCGTGGCATCTTCATCGCAGCANTGAGTTACAAGTCTGATCTCCAGGAACAACTCAAGGAAGCCGGTGTGAGGCTAGACCGGGAGAGCATCGAGTTCTTCATCCAGTTTTGCGGTGGACATCGTGGCATCTTCATCGCAGCAATGCATTGGGTGAAGAGCAATCAGACGAATGGTGAAAGCTGGAATGTCAATAAGACGGTGGGGGTTGTGCGGAATAGCTATAGCCATGGACAGTGGGATTGTAGCGACACCGAGATTCTGGGCGCTCTGAAAGAGAGCCGTGCCGTGAAAGTCAATGGACGATACAGCTCTGTTGAACATACGCCAAAGGAGTTTGTAGAGCTCTTGTGTGCAGGGGCACGGCCCATCGGACAAGACATTCGGAGAGAGCTCACCATCAACGGCTTCGTGCTTCCAAAATATGACAGCGCAGAAGAGCTTCAGAAGCTGAATTGGACCAATGACGACCTGCATTACAAGGTGGCGAACCCTTTGCTGGCCGCGTACTACCGCTTCCAACTGAAGAAGACCTGTGGCTTACAGCTTCAGTTCTGGCCCAGCAGACCCGAAAACTGTGCAGACTTACTGATGCGAGCGTTGCCCTACCTGTTCTTCTCCAAGGTCGTGAGCTTCGAAGGAGATGTATCTCAGTTGGGGAAGGGCGGTCTTCCACATGAGCAACAGTATAACCAAGCCATCCTCAGTGTGCTGACGGAGATCGGCTACAAGCCCTTTGCTCCACAATCGTCGAAGGAGGGTGATGGGAAGCCAGACCTCATGGTCAACATGGATGAGGAGACGTTCGTCATGGAGGGTGCGAAGGGACAGATCTCAGAGCACCTTGAGCGTTTCAAAAATTTGGAGAACTACAAGATCGCCAGCCACAAGGGTCTCTACATCATCAGCAACAACAATGAGATGCTCGAGACCGTGAGGAAGACTGAAGGAGGCGATGTCCAAGTCATAGGCTTAGTCCCCAACATCGCCCACACCGCATACACCGTTCACGTGAAGAGCAAGGGCATCAAAAGCATCAACACCTTCACGGTGGACTGCGACCTCGTGGCAAGGAGGTTGGTGCTCAAAGACGATGGCAAGCCTGAGCTCTACAGTGTCCAATCGCTGAAGAGCGTCAGCCTGTCTCAAAAACCTCAGAGCAGACGCTGGGCGAGAAGTCTGGTAGTATTGTTTTTGTTTTGTCTGTCATGCTTCTGTGTTTCGTAAACAGGTTCTCTTGCAATCGTTCACATGTCATGATGTGTGCTTCTTCGGACTCCTTTTCAGGTTTGAGACCGTTGCTTCAGGTGCTAAGACATGNGTCTGTCATGCTTCTGTGTTTCGTAAACAGGTTCTCTTGCAATCGTTCACATGTCATGATGTGTGCTTCTTCGGACTCCTTTTCAGGTTTGAGACCGTTGCTTCAGGTGCTAAGACATGTGGAGGCTGGAGGCTTCGATAGACGGGCCTTTGGTGTTCTGTGAGGCTCTGCAGGCACGACCTCAACGATCGTCTGGGTGCGGCAGCTGATCCGCAAGGACTGCGCTGNGCTAAGACATGTGGAGGCTGGAGGCTTCGATAGACGGGCCTTTGGTGTTCTGTGAGGCTCTGCAGGCACGACCTCAACGATCGTCTGGGTGCGGCAGCTGATCCGCAAGGACTGCGCTGTCTGAGAGCAAATGCCAGTAATTGGAGCGCAAGGAATCGTTGACTGCATCAGTAGCATTCAGTAGCTGAATCCAGGGTTGGGGCACGGCTGTTTGGATGCTCGCCCGGCGCACCATCGTCGGCAGGGCGGAGCATGCGGCGGATGTCTATGGTGGGGGCACACGTCCGATCGCGGGCAGGGGAGGGCTTTGGGAGGGGGAGGCGGTTCGGAGTGTTTCGGCTGTTCCTTGCTGGGTGTGTTTCTGCAAGTTTGCTGTCCGCTCATGTCTGCAGTGTTGACCTTCGACTTGCAGGACAAACAGCTCACAGCCAGGCCCCAGGAGGATTCCGGTTGTGCATTCATATCATGTCCATGTTGAAAGTTGTGCATTCTCCAAGACGGGCGGTTTCTTTTGTTCGCATCTCTTTTGAAAAGTTGACAAACCCACGCGTGAAGTGACTTGCAGCGCTAGTGAAGTTCAAGGACGGCAAGGAGTTTGAGCCAGTCAACGCGTTCAAAGTGAAAGGATCCTTTGCTGACGCCGCGACCTTAGCTCCACTCACTTGATTTCCTCAGTGCGTTTCTGTGTTCATGAATGGTTCTCCATGCTTTTGGTGGGCGACGTCAGGTGGATGACCTGAAGAAGGCCCTGTGCTTAGAACTTGCGCGCGAATTTAGCTCGTGCTGTCTGCGGACTTCTTTGCAGAAGGGCGATGACGAAGATTGAACTATTGAGTGTCCATGTTTGCACTTCTTGCAGCCCATGAAATCAGTCAATCAGAGCTGAAGATGAAATATGCCTTCATTTTCACGTTTTCCACTGAGCCCTTGCTGAGCATTGCTTGAGGCTATCAAGAAGGAGAAGCCAAATCGAGTGACGTGCGATGCAGATGAAATCGACATCTACAGTTACAGCCAGAAGGAAGACTTTACACGTCAAGCCCACTCTTCCTCCTAGCCCTCCACGTGCCGCGTCTCAGCTTGACGGCTTGCAGGATNGTGCGATGCAGATGAAATCGACATCTACAGTTACAGCCAGAAGGAAGACTTTACACGTCAAGCCCACTCTTCCTCCTAGCCCTCCACGTGCCGCGTCTCAGCTTGACGGCTTGCAGGATGGGCGCTGGGTGCCGGAAAAAATCATGGCAGCAAGTCTCCGCGACACAGATGAGCCCAGCACTTGGTTTCCAGGACTTTTCAGCTTAGGGGTTTGCTGTCACCCTGCCCGCAGGGAAGATTGCTACGGGTTCGTGCTGCCATGAGCGGACGATGCGTAAGTTGCGCGCGTTTGCCTCAGCAGCGCCGGAGTTTGAGCGCTGTGAACTTGCATCCTTCCTTGTTGTGTGAGTCTCTCGGCTGAGGTAACAACAGCATTCACCGACGTTTGTGTTGCGCTGCGGCTTTGCTTGACTTCCAGGATTAGCAGTCAGCAGTTCAACGCTCACATTCCTTGAGCAGGCTACGCCGTTCAAGTTTTCAAGTCAAGCGGGCCATGCAGCGGGTACAGGACCAGCGACAGATGCCAGCAATGGTCAAAAGCAGTTTCACAGAGGCATTTTCTAGTTGTGCCTAAGTGCACAGACGCAATCAATCCATTTGAAGAAGTCCGGGGGAAAGAGCGCTAGCATTGCTTGTGCTCAGCCAGTACTCACCTGCCAGCATGATTTGGAACGCTTCAAGCATGACGGAAACATTCGACGCATCGACGGTACCTTCTTTGGCACGGAAGGGGGGGCGGCGCCCCCCCACCAGGAGGTGGGTGGGGGAGACGAGTAGGTGATTTCCATTTGTGTATTTTGTATTTCGAGTATTCCGGTCCACCAATTTTCCGTATTCCATGTGCATGTGAGGGTTGTTTTTTGTGCATGCATGACGGCCGTGCCTTGCATCCCTCAAGCCTGAGAGTTGTGAACAAAATTTTGTGGGGATTCGGGCACTAGAGCACCATGCAGAAGGGCTCTACGGTGTTCCAGTGGCATGCTTGAGCCCTACCAGTCGGGCTCAGGATGGGTGCGATGCTTGAATGCCCCTGATTGGAAAAAGAAGCACAATTGGAGTGAAGCTCTAAAGTTTTTGGATTTATACATACTTGAGTGAAAATTTTGCTCGCATATGTTGGAATAAATTGGATGGACTGATTTGAGAATACCGGATACATGATGGAATCACATACGTACCCACCCCGCTAAAGAAATGTGCAAGTGTTGTCCGGCCCTGCCGTTCTTCAACTTTGAGTCTTACTTGTTAGCGTGACTTCCGTGGCAGAATTTTGCAGGATAATTTGCTTGACTTGCTGGAGTCTTTTTGCATGAGTTGTTTGATTCTTGGATATGACCGCGGAACCACGCCGCGATTCGAAGGCTAGCAAGCAACACTTTAGCAGCATGGCACGCAGATGGCAAGATAGCTTCAGCTGACGGCGAACATTATTTCATTGGAACGTTTTTTGGGGGGATCCTAGCAGTTCAAGTGTTGTTTCCGTCGAGGCCTCTGAGTGAACGCAAGAGAGTGTGCTGGTTTAGTCTTAGTCCTGAACCCCTTACGGTCGTTACGGTTACCCTAGGCAGCTTTTTCGTCTGCCCAGCACAGGAGTGACTCGCAGCTGCAGGTAGGGCAGATTTAAGGTAGAGGCTGACCAACCTCATTCCCGGAAGGCCTGGGCCTAGCCTCTTTGCTCAGGTGGCCGCCTCTTCAACGACTTCGACATCCGCAGGGGGAGAGGTCTCTGCGCGATTGCACGTGACAGCCGTTGGACTCTAGGAATGCAGTGCTGTTTGCTAGGATCTAGGGTAGGTTTAGGGCAGGAGTGCCTCACTTCTGTTCCCGGAATGCTGGGCCCATCACCTCTGCGTTCAGGTCTTCTGGAAGTGTCTGGGTGGCTGCGCGGAGCTTTGAGTGTGAGCAAAGGTTTCATTGTTCAAGATTTTTCTCGTACTATTTTTGTCGGAGCGAGTGCGGACTTTCTTGTGAAAGTTTCGCGAGCCGCAGTGATCGTCGCGAATACCTGGTGCGATTGACAGGTTCCTATGCCGAAATGGGGTCGAAATGGTTCCGAAATGGGGTCACCCGCCACCACGATCGCCTCGCCTCCCCGCAGCACCGCTTCGCCCAGGCGTCCGACGCTGCTGCTGCTCTGCGTTGCGGTGGCCTGGGTGCGTCGAAGCCGTCCCTGCGAAAGGCCTCGTCAGGGCCTTCGCTGTCCGTGTCGTCGGGGTGTTGTGCAGGTGCGGCGAGTTGGCGAAGTCGTCGATGAGAATCAAGATCTGGTACAGCTGCTTCATCTTGAGCTGCTTGCTGGTCTCGGTGATCTTGCGCTGCTGGCGGATGATCTGCCGCAGCGCCGCCTCGTCCCAGTCCTCGAAGTAGACCTGCTCCCGGTCCGTGGGCACCTTCATGGTCTCCTCGATGTACTGCTTCACGCGGCACCAGCCGTCGTCCACGTTGATGTAGATGCGCTCAAAGCAGCCTCGGTACTGCTCCAGGATCATGGAGATCAGGGCCACCGTCTTGCCCAACTTGCTCGGCCCGAGCAAAATGCCGGTAGAGGGCAGTTTGGGCACCACTGGGTCGCTTGGCTGCTTGCTTCTGTAGTCTGGGGTTGGGAAGACCTTGATCTTGCCCATGCTTTAACCACAGCGCCCTGTAACAGGCGTAGAAGCAGCACATCGGTTTTTAATCCTAGAGCTCGGCAGAATCCTCGGAAGATGATGCCTCGTCGTCGCTCCCAAGCCGGAGCCGGTGCTGGCGGGCCAAATCTTCCAAGGCGGCCTCGAAGCTGGACAGGTGCGAGAGCCCGATGAGGATGTCAAACGGAGACACGTGCGTTTCGACGGCCTCCCAGACAAACTCGCTGTGGTAGCGGCGCGCTTCTTGGAGGAGCCAACGGCAGGTCTGGATCCACTCGCGGTGCGGCCGGAAGCGCCTGGGGGCTCTGCGCGGATCAGGTCGTGAGCGAGGCGGCCGGTGGTGGACAGGCGCGTCCAGGACATCTCGTCCCGGGCACCACTCCGGGCAAGCGCCACCTCCGAGGGCGGGTTGCCTTTGAGCCATCGGCTCGTGGCCTCTGTTTCGCTCAAGGAAAACTCGTCCCCCGCCACAATCATGCTGGGGGTTTCGCCCTCGAGGTGCTCGCAGTAGATTTTCCAGACTTCCGCCATCGCTGCCTGTAGTCGCCATTGTAAGCGCCGGGCCGGCTAGGGTTGGCAATCGTCCTTTTCCTATAGCGTGCAAAAAAAATCACTCGGGATGACACGGAGTATGCAGGGTACCTAGGGTGTTTGGCACGGTTTATGCAGGGAATCTGAGAACCCATTGGCCCACAATTGGCCCACAATTGGCCCGAAATTGACCCGCAATTTGACCTGACGGCGTGCAGCGGGGAGGGTTGCGATTTTTTGCTTGCAAATGTTCATATTAGAGCTTGAATTTAGCATGCGTTTTCTTGGAGTTTCCATGTTTTCTTTTATTCGCAGTGTTTTGCAGTGTTCTGCTTGGAATTCTGAGTTTAAATTGCTGAGATTTTCGTTGGCAGTTTTTGGTCAGCTTGCTTTTCGCGGGAGGGCTCATTGTTTTGGTGCGCCAAAGCAGGCACGAGGCTTGGAGCGTTGGAGTGGAGGTAGGAGCGTAGGAGTGGTCTTGAGCGCAAGGGTTGCAATGTAGGATCTGTTGTGGTAGGAGTGAATTCCGCTGGAACGTTGTGCAAGTGAGTGTGCTGCAGGAGTAGCTAATGTCCCCCACCCCTTTGTGCCTGTTCAGGTGATCGGTGCTCTTCATCCTCGCCTGTCAGGTCCTCGCGGTAGTTCTGCAGGGTGCTGGTAGGTAAGTCTGCAGGAGGCTGATAGGAGTAGTTCGGCAGAAGCATTTTGTAGTTGAGCTGCGCTGCGTGTTGTAGAGTACTGTCGCCGTAGCTAGACCCCTCCTTGCCAAGAACCCTTCAGCACACGTCGTCTGATCCGTCTAGCTTCCCCTTACGAAGACGACCAGTCCAGGTTCAGACTCCTCTTCCTCAACTTTGCTGTGGTCGTTTCGACTCAGAGTGGAAGAGCTAGCAAGGCAGCGTTGCTGTTGCAGAATAGGGTAGCCTTTGGCAGGTAGGGCAGGTAGGAGGTTATTCGGTGTGGCTCGCTGTTGTAGGACTTGTAGGTGAGAACATGTCAGTGTGGTTGTTGCGGTAGGCGTTCCCCAGCCCAAGCATGCAGTAGGTCACTCCTCATTCACACCGCGATCAGGCTTCATCAGCGCCGAGCTCTCCGCTTTGCCCTAGGCTTCAAAGTGAAAGCACGTCTGTTTGTAGCATTAATGCTCACTGTGTAGTAGAGGCGCCTGAGTTGACCTTGCGCAGGTTGTCTTGAGCAACTGCAGGTAGGACTGAGCCGAAACCTAGGTAGGAGCCTCACCTCTGCTCCCGGAAGCCCCGGGCCCCCTCACCGCCATGCTCAGGTTGACTGATTCTGCGCCACCACCGTCCAGCCGTGGGTTTTGAGAGAACGCAAGGAGCGAGCGCCGGAAGGTAGGTAGCTGTAAGACGGGTAGCTGTCAAGCCGATTGTTGTAAAGCCGGTTGCCGCAAGGCAGGTGACTGAAGACTAGTTGGAAGCGCTGAGGCGCAACCTATAGGGCAGGCCGACGGCTCTATACGCCAATTGTAGGGCTATGCCGTCTTTGCAGGTCTTAGTCATCCTTTGCCTTGAACGATTTGGTTCCGTGGCAGTGACTCACAAGTCAGCTGCGCCAGGAGCTCTGAGTGATGATAGTTCTCAAAACCCCGTAGTGATCTGTTGTGACCTTTTTTGCGAGCTTCAGCTGCCATAGTGTTTCCAGTCACTCCCATTCCCCTTTCTGCCAGGTCTCTTACCTTTCCAGATTTTGCCGCGGCCTCTGAGTGCTTCCATGGAGGGTTTGAGGGGTTGCAGGGTACTTTTGGATCTGGCCCTACCCCCGCGGTTACGCCAGGTTGCCTTGCATCCGCCTTGCGTAGGATCTGACTGAGTGAGCCCTTATGCACGTCCCCCTCCCCTCCTGTTTGCCCAGGTCCTGGACTTCATCTTCACATTCGTAACCTCTGCCTCTGTGTGATTTTCATTTTGGAGGGGTTTGAACCCTAGCCCCCTGGTTACCCCTAGGTCGCCTTTGTGCCGCCCCTCGTAGGATCTGCTTGAGCCCCTTTTTCCACTCCTTCCTTTGCGCTTGAACCCCTGTGGCCCTCTCAGGTTTCCATCTTCCTCTTCGTCGGCATCAGTACCGGTCCTTGGAGTGAGTGCGTGGTTGTCAAGCAATTGTAGGATCACAGAAGTGCAGGTTTGTCGCAATTTCTCATATTTTCAGGTCTTCCCATCCTTCTCACCTTTTCCAAGCTGGGACCTCTGTGGGAATGCTTGAGTGGGATCTATCTCCTTTTGCATGTTTTGTGGCAACTCCGCGCAAGCTTGTTGAGCATCGCAGCATGACCTTTCAGGATGAGTGGCGCTCAGCAGTTGTGATGGGTTTTTGATGTTGCGCAGGCTTTCTGAGAGCATTCTTGAAGTTGCGTTGACAGGTCTACTCGGACATGTGCTAGTAGAAAAGATAGTTAAGCGAATTCATTCACCCACTCGGTTCGAAAATGGCTGCGCTTCTCGGCGTGCCTCTCAATGCTCCTGCTGATCCTGTTCCGCCGCCCGCTGCAGTCCCGATTGTGCGGAACTTGACACGCAGTCGCCTGGGCTTCACTAGGGAAGTGGTGATTGATGCTCCGGAGGGTAGCTTTCTGTCCATCGACTCCTTGCGGGAGGTGCAGCCACACATCCAGAAGCAGTTGACGACGCAGCTCCGCTTCATGGTGAAAGTGGTTGCTAGGGTTCAGCTGGCAGAGACGGTGGTTGACCCTGACAACATGCGTGAGATGGAGCGTTACACAGAAGTTTGGGTGCCCTTAGGTCCTTGGCCCCTTCCTCCGCTGGCCAACCCTGATGAGAGATTCAGGCGCTACATCCTGAGCAGGGCTGATGACAAGATCCGCCACGCCATCCGGGAATCTAATTACACTGAGGACAGCCGCAAACGTTTCGTTGGGGTCTTGTCGCTCATGGTGCTCACAGGTCCTGCTGCGCTCATGGCCAATATTCCCGCACCTGCAGGGCTACCCGCGGATGGAGGTTGTCATCAGGATCTCCCACAGCACTTAAACCACGGAGACCAAGGCATCTGGAACCCTCAGAACAGGGACCACAAGTGCTTTGAGCTCTGTGTTAGGGCACATGTTGCAAACGTTGGAGGCTACAGCATTGCCGCTAGGAAGGAAGCTGCCAGAGCCCGCGGAGCTCCGTTCTACGACGAGGCGGCGCCCAGAGGTCCCGGTGCAATGGCTCGTGACAGCCGCAAAATGGTGGACATCGGCATTGATTTCTCCAAGCTCCCTGATGGCCCCGTCGGCTTCGAGCACATTGACTTGTTCGAGGCGGGCAACTCTGGCAAAGTGGGCATCTATGTGTATGAGCCCCTGTCTGTGGAGTGGGCTGTGCTTGGTCCGAGTGCTCTGCGCCCTCTCCGTGAGCCTTCTGTGGAGCGGCCCTATGAACATGAGATCGTGCTGCTCCTCTTGCGCAGACATCACAGCCTGATCTACAATTTCAGTCAGACCTCAAGCCTTCGGAGTCAGTACCTGCCTCCTGAGATGCGGCGGGAGACGCATTGCTGGAACACCTGCCCGCGCTGCCAGTGTAACTTCAAAACCAAGCAGGGTCTCAAAAAACACCTCCTGGAGGGCTTCTGCTGCGCCTCTCCCGAACAGCGGACGGCCGTGCCCAATGTTCGTTTGCCCGAGACTGCTGCTGAGTCGAAGCTGCACTACAAACCTGGGTCATCGACACAATTGGGGCGAGCTTGTGGTTACCTCCGACTTCGAGGTCTTCCACGATGCCGGGATCTTTCGAGGATGGACGAGTGGTGGCCAAACAACACGAAGTGGCATCCACCTGCTACTTGGCAAAGGGTCGCTGTGGGTACCAACCTCCCCAGCAGCATCTGCTGCGGCTTGATCGCTGCCGCTTGGAGGACAAGCCCTTCGAACTTGTTCAGCGCTACCTGGCGAACCTCCTTGACCTGGCCTACGACTACATCGGTTGGTGCGAGACTACGAACAAGAAGGTCACTTTCAAGGATGGAGAGCTCCAAGCTTTCAACGGGGCTGAGAAGTGCGAGGCTTGCGGGGAGCCATTTGGACCTTCCACGCCGAAGGTTCTTCACCACAGGCGCGGTACAGGAGAATACTTGGCCCCGCTGTGTTCGCCTTGCAATGTGGCAATTCGAAGAAGGAAGTTGGTTCCTGTTTACTTCCATAATGGAGGTGGGTACGACTTCCATTTTATCATCCGCGCGATTGCTCACCTACGGCAGAAGACTGCGGAGGAAGTGATGGTAGACGCAGAGATGGATGAAGATGAGGAGCAGCAGGAGGTCGGGCATCATGTTGTAGAGGCGTTTGAGCACGAGCCCCCGCTGAGTTCTGAGCACTGTGAGCGTGGGGTTCGCGACATACACCGTCTCAAGCTCCAAGTGTTGGTGAAGTCTGGCGAGCGCTACTTGCAGGTTCGGCTAGGTCCCTTGGTTTTCCTGGACTCCAGCAACATCTTCGCAGCCCCTCTTGACAGCCTCATTGCAGACTTGAAGAGCACCGAGGAGGATCCGGCAAAGGCCTTTCCCCTGCTGGCAGAACGCCATCCTTTGTTCAAGGACGCTGAGCTCTACAGGAATCGGTTTGCCCACCCCGTCTTTGCCAAGCTCTGGAACCGCAATTGCACGGCATACAGAGAGACCGTGTGGCAGCTCCTCTTGAAGAAGATTCCAATGCCCTTCGAAAAGCTCACAGGACCCGAATGCTGGGACATGGAGGCTGTGATGCCAGACAAGAGCTGGTATGATAGTCGTCTTTCTGGCGAGCTCTGCAGCGATGCCAAGTACGCTGAGATCCAGAAGATTGCCAATTACTTCAGCTTCGAGAGCTTTGGCGAGTTCCACGACGCCTACTTGCACACCGACATGGCTCTTGCAGATGTGCTTGAGGCATACCGCGAAGCCTTCTTCGAGAACTACGGCCTCGACCCCGTGCTGTATGTGACTGGCGCCTCGGCTGCTTGGGACGCTATGCTGAAGCGTTGGGAAGAACTCTCCGCTGCAACTCATCTCGGACAGGAAGATCTATGAGATCACCAGGGCCTCCGTGCGCGGCGGTCTCAGCAATCCCTTCCAACCGTATGCCAAGGCCAATAACCCCGGTTTGGGCGAGGACTATGACCCCGAGCAGCCCACGTCGCACATCTGCAAATATGATGTGAACTCTCAGTACCCCGCGGTGATGAATGGACCACTCCCTGTGGATGGCGGCGTGCTCTTGACGCTGGCTGGGGACAAGAAGACGCGTCTCAAGGACTTGAACAAGCTCTTGTTGGATACTGACTACGAGTCTGTGGACTTCTCTGAGACCCACCTCGTCCAGGTCACCTACTACATGCCGCTACATGCCCACGACAGGATAGACTGGGCGCCTCCAGCAAGGATGTCTATCAGCACCTCGCAGCTCAGTGAGTACTCCAAGGAGTTGTTGCGGCGCAGAGGTTTGGAGAAGGCGCCTGGGAATCTAAAACTCATGCCCTACCTCGGTATGCATGTGGAAGAGGCCTTGCAGCTCAGGCTCCTCAAGTTCTACATGGAGAAGTTCGAGGTTCGGATTTGTGATGTTCATGCAGTGATCCGCTTCAAGTGCCGGCCCTTCATGCGACCTTTCATTGAAGATTGCTATGCTCGTCGGCTGCTCTTGAAGAAAGCTGGACGAAAGTTGCAGGACAAGGTTTTGAAGACCACCATGTGCGTCCAGTTCGGCAAGAGCGTGCAAAATCAAGAGCATTTCAGAAACGTCGAGGTCTTCGTCGATCGCGCTGTCTATGAGCGCAAGCTTGCTAGTCGGCGCATGGTGGACTTCCATGCTCACCCATCGTCCGCTGGTTTCTTGGGCCTTGTGCAGACGAAGAAGTTCAAGGGTGCTCTCCTGAAGTCGGTGCCGCAAATCGGAACTTTTGTGTTGGATGAGGCACGTTTGGGCATCATGAGAAACCACTACGGCTTTCGCGAGATCTTTGACGGCGGTTTGACCAAGCCAGTGGACCCCTCCTACGGCCTTGCGGAACGCTCCTGCATGAGGGCCATCTACACGGATACGGACAGCGACATCCTCCAGGTCTACAGCGAGGAGCACCCGTCCGTGAAGTTGGCGCGGGCAAATGTGGCCTTGTTTCTGGGACGTGGGCGGTGACTGCAAGCAGGCGTATGAGTACCTTGTGAGCCTGGGAGCGGATCACGAGTCGGCGGAGTTGGCCGTGCGGCGACAGGGCGAGCTGGGCGGCTTTGGTGACGAAGGCGCGCCCCTGGTCATCTCCGAGGTGGTGGCTCTCGGACCCAAGAGCTACAGCGAGTGGCTGACGGACTCTGTGAAGTTCTTCCACAAGTTTAAGTCCAAGGGCATGGCGAAGCTGCACCGGAAACAGCTGACTCACGAGGCCTACCGCAAGGCGTGGCTTGACGGAGCTCCGGGGCAACCAGTGGTATCCTACCGCTTCGAATCTCAGAACCACGTGGTGAACTTGGTTCGTGTGGAGAAGCTCGGGCTCTGCGCCTTCACCGACAAGGTCTACAGGGTCAATCAGCGAGACTCGCGTCCGCATGGACATTGGCGAAACCTTCCCGAGCCTCTTCTAACCCTTTGCAAAATGGCTTTCTGCCCTGCGGAGGGTACCAAGAAGCTGCCGCGTGAGATTGTGGACAAGGTTTTGAGCTTCGTAGTGGGACGCGGTGGGTACTTGAGTCGTGAGCTCGTGGATGATGGCCGCTGGGTGGGAAAGATCAAGGGCCTGGATATTGTATAGCTTCTGTACAGAACGCAGCTACTGCTTCTACGCGGCCCGTTTTACTGAAGCGCTGGCTTCTCTGAGCTGGACAGGCGCTTTGTAGTGGTACAGTCAACGGGCTTTGTGTTTAATACTGGTGCGTAGGTAGAACGCTTTCTTACAACCAATTGGGTCTTTTTGAACACCAAGCCTTGCTTTCCAGCAGTACGACCTGCAGATCGGCTTCGCGCCGAGCACCAACCAGCATGGCACTGCCTCTGACGCAAAACTTGAGAATTTTGGAGTTAGCTGACGTCTTTGATTTGCGTGCTTTTCTTCTTGTACGTTTAACATGTCCTTGTCTCAGGTTCCGATCGAGCGCTTGCTTACAGAGGTGCCGGGCCCACGGGATAGTTGGCTCTGCGTTCTGCTGCTGCTCTTGCCGTCCTGAGCTCCCTGCTTTGTATGGGAAAGCGCCTCTCCCTTTCCCCTTGCACTTTGCGCAGGTCCCTAGCTATCAACCTTCCACCTGTCCAGCCGTCTAGCGTAAAGAGAGGTCCTGCGTTAGTGTAATCAACTCTACCTATCATGTATACCCGTTCACTCCAGGCCGTCTCAGTAACCCTGTAAGATCCCCTGGATTCTATAGGTTTCACCCTTACCCTCACTTGATCGCCTACTTGCAGCTCAGGTTTGGCTTCTGCTCCCCGCTTCACGCGGCGACGCATTGTCCTTAATGCCTTGAGCGCTTTCTGAGGGTTGTCGTAGGCTTCGTTAGGAGCCACTCCCGTGCCAGCATGTTTGCGGTTGTCGTACTGTGCTAAGACATCTGGTAGAAGCAAGTGCCATTGATTTCTGCGCCCTACTCCGGCGCTGAGCCTCCTGACCAGGGCTTCTTTTAGGGTTCTAATGGCTCTTTCTGCCATAAAGGCATGGCCGCGACTTACTAGCTTCTCGATGTCCCAGTAATCCAACCTATTCTTGAACTCTCGCTTAAACTCAGAGCCATCGTCGCTGTAGACATAAGCGGGGATTCCTAGATCCTTTATGACTTGGTCCCAGGCCTGTGCTGCTGTTTCAGCTGTTTTGTTCTTCATCGGAATAGCTGTCGCCTTCTTTGTAAAGCTATCCACCGCCACGAGCATGTAGGGATAGGGCCCGCGAGCAAAAGTACCCATGTAGGTCGACTTGCAGCTGGTGCATGGGCTCAGGCGGAACATAGCTGTTGTAACCGCGCTGGGGTCGATCTTCCCTAGTAACAAGTCCATCCATGAAACTTTTGACATCTTGCCTAGTGATGCGAGGGTCTCTAGCTCGAGCTTGCCTAAGAGTGTCTGCAATGTTCCCGAAGCCCGTTCTAGGATCCTCGTAGACTTGCTTGATAATGTTTTGTGGTGCTTCTGCTGCCATAGCGTTTTACCCATAACTGTCTGGCCGCATGTAGAGATTGCGCTAAGCAGCTGTCCTCGCGAGGTCATGGAAAAGGCTCTGGCGCTTGTCTCCGACGTCGTGGGTGATAAAGATGGCGTGAGTGGAAGTGACGTGGATGAAGCTTCCCTCTGTCTTTGGGAGGTAGTGCAGCTCTCGTTATGCAGTAGGGAGCTTCTGGCATCTGCGAAGGGGGTGGTGTCTAGCGTTGGGCAGAAGGTGGTTTTGCTTCACAGAGAGTATGTGGAGCGACGTCTAAACCAGTGGAGTAAATTCCTGGCCCTAGAAGGCTATGAGAATGCAGGAATACCAATACGAGCTGCTGAAGTGCCGCAAGAGTGTCTTGCAAAATGTCATGCTCGCGCTCGGACCGAGTGGCAGTCGCTCCTGTCCGCCCATCCTCGCCTCACACAGGGCGAAATTAGGAACATGCTTGATGATGCTGTCGAGGAGGCTGAGGGTAGATGGCAGATCATGCACCTTCGAAATCTGAGTGACATTAATTATGTCTTTGAAGCCCAAGAAGTGCACGGCGTGAGTTTCGATAGAGTAGGCAACTTCTGATTTGTGTGAGTTCAGTCCCTGTTGTACAGCTGCTCTCGTGCTGAATGGCGGGAGCGCCGGTGTGTCGTACAGAGCAACGCCCTTTACAGAGACGTTGCGGGTGAGGATCGCTCTCTAAGTAAAAGAGACGTGCGAGCTCTGCGAAGTTGAAGTGCTTGCTGCTCATGCCTGCTTGTGATTGGGGACAACCTTGTGAGTGCGGGGAGTGTCGTCCAGATCGTTCATGCGAGCGCTGCGGGAAAACAAGGGATGGCAGCTGGCTCTATGCAGACTGTCCAAGAGAACACAACGCCCGCGAAGCCCCAACAAGCCTCCTCCTACCAGTAGCTAGCGCAAAATGAAGGAAAATTTGAAGGAAAAAAAGGCCATAGTTTCCTTCCCCGCAAGCGAAAATTGCTGGTTTCGGGTTGGCGTTTCCCACCACAGAAACTCACCCAACCCCAGGAACCAAGCATCCTGGCATAGGGATTTGAAGCTGGGGCATTCCCTCCCCAGCCCTCAGGCTCCCTGGCAGGCCTGACTCTGGCTTCCTCGGAGGCGAGTGGTTACTGATAACCCACTCATTAAGTCCTGTATCAGTCGGACACCTCCTCGACCAAAGATTTTGTGGAAATTGCTTGGGCTGGGGTGGAGCTGGGCGGGAGCTGGCTGGGAGCTGGCTGGGAGCTGGCTGGGAGCTGGCGGGGAGCTGGCGGGGAACTGGCGGGGAACTAGGAGCTGGCTGGAGCTGGCTGGGAGCTGGCTGAGAGCAATCACCACGAGGAACCCAGAGCACCGGGCTGAAAGCAATCACTACGATTTCTCGAGAAGGCTCGGCCCGGCTGGGGGGATACTCGGGCTGGCCTGCGGATACTCGGGGCAAGCCGGGGAAGTCGCGCAAATCCGAGTGTGGGGACACTCAAATAATAGTGCCCCATGGGTCCCCCCATTCCTATATATCAAAGCGATGAAAACAAATTATCCAAGTGAAACGCCTTGCTTTTTGCACACAAGAGGACCGTTCAGGCAAGAGTCACGAACCGCTTGCGTTGGATGTGGCGTCGGTGTTGTCTTCACTTTCCAGTCAAACAAACGGTAAAATTCTGGTTGCTTCTCGTGCTTTGCTTTCTTGCTGTGCTCCACTCCAACAAAAAATCAACATGTCCACATCGTGCAATTTGCACGTCGACATTTGGATTTTGATTGTCGTTAAAATCTGGCTCGAGCTGTACAAATTCCAAAAAGTTCACATGTGTTTGCGATTATGGTAGAATTTCAAATTCAATGTGCATTTAATTCGAATTTATGCCTTTTTATCGACTCAAGATGGTTGGAAAACTTGGATATCTGCACAGACACCTACACAGACAGATAAGGATGCATATAAACAAATACATAGAAGATGATCATTTTAATTCAAATTTAAAAGCTTGCAGAGGACAACTTGCAGCTTTTGATTTGCGGCGAGCACAACTTGCAGCTTTTGGATCTAAGCTGCAGTCGGCATTCCCGGACAAATTCGAATGAAACCCTTGCATTGGAAAGGGGCTTTTATCCGAATTTAAGACCCCTAAACCCATGGGAGATTAAATTCGAATCTAATCCACCCTCCATGCCTTCTGCCCTTTGCCCTTTTCTGCCTTGTTCTGCCTTTTGCTGCACTTACAGCCTGTTGCTGCTCTTTACTGCCTGTTACTGCCCTTTACCCCTTTACTGCCTTTACTGCCTTTACTGCCTTTTCTGCCTTTTGCGGACCTTTACTGCCCTTTACTGCCCTTTGTCGGCTTTTACAGCCCTTTTCTCCCTTTTTCTGCTTTGTTACTGCCTTTATATTGCCCTTACTGCCCTTTACTGCTTTTTACTGCCTCCTTACCCTTTGCCGCCTTGCTGCCTTTTATTGCCCTTTACTGCCCTTTTCTGCGCTTTGCTGCCCTTTACTGCCCGTGCCTTTTCCTTGAATCCCAGGCTCTTCGACCCTTAGACAGCCAGACCTTTCCCTAGACAAATCTTCCTCCATTGCTTATGGCTTAAATTCGAATTTGAACCCTAAGCGGGAAAAAGGCATAGATTCGAATTTAAATCCTTCCCCTGTCGCCCGACTGGTCGCCGCTGCTTGGTTTAGAGGTTTAAATTCGAATTTAAGCCATCTGGGTGTGATGTCTACGCCCCGCCCCGGAGGGGAATAAATTTGAATTTAAACCTTTTCCAAATTCGAAATCCTGCCTCATCCGCCAGCTGGTGTAAATGTCTTGTGTTGTTATTTTCATTGGGTTGGTGTTTTCTTTCCAAATTGAAACCATTGTTCCATGTCGACCCAAAACCACGCACCGCAACTGATTCGTTTGATCACGAGCAGATAGTTTGTATTTCCATCAATAGCTGCAAAACAGACCCACTGCACGAACGGGCCTGCAAGCGTAATCCTGTGGGTCTGTTCTTTTCCATTTTGTGTAGTTTTCGGCAAAAAAGATCACCATTACAGTTTCTTGGAACTTGGAGTGTACTATTGTTTTTTTGTACGAAGAACGAAACAGAGTGCTTGTTGGTGAGTTCCGTACAGTACGTTTCAGTTTTTCAGCACAATGCATTCGAAAGCAAGCTGGTTAACAAGCTAGCGGTCAACGGGTTGACAGCGTTTTTAATTCTTGGGTTCGAAAAACTGGGATTAGTTTTCACGCTTTTGATTGCGAATTTTACGGCTTTTAAATTTTCACTTCGCATGCTTTGATTACCAGCTGCCTCATGAAGACACAGTGTGCATCGCATGCCGCCTGCAGTGGAACTCAAGGAGAAAATCTTCTCCCATCTACCCAACCACTGTTAATGACACATACCCTTGAGCAACTTGGGGAGCTCTCGCGGGGAAAGATGGCAAAACACCCTTTGATGCCGTGTGGCATCTCTTGTGTGTGCGACCGCCTGTCGCTTCACTTCTTGCGTGCGAGGCATCAGCTTCGCTGCCGTAGCTCGCAGGGGGTCCAGCATTGGACCATGCATGTAGAGTCTTACTGTTCGCCCTTCATCCTTCCGCTTTCATATTTGCTCAATCAAAAGCGTGAACCTTGAATCAAAAAACTTTCGAACGCGAGACATGGTGGAGAATCAGAACGTGCACATTTTTTTATTCGTGGCTCTTTTAGGCTTGGGAATCTGTATCAAACTGAGCTAAACTTGTCCGCCATGACATCATGGGTGAACTTGGTGGCAGGAAAGCTTCTGTTACGCCATGAATCCGAGAAGCAGACAGTCCGGCCCGGGTGATGTAAAGTTGTTCTTCGTACCGTTGAGATTGCTGATCGGTTGACCGTTCAGCGATGCACTAGCGTCGACCCCAACGAATGTCATCAGAGGGCGTCGCTGCCATGAGTGTCACATTTCTGCACGTTTGTCTCCGTGTGGTAAGTTGTGTAAATCATGCACATGTTTGCGAACTGACCTTTCTGTCGCAGTTGGGCTCGGCAGTCCTTTGCAGTAGTTTGTTGTTTGAGAAAGCTGACATGATGACATGATGGCCCTAGCATGTTTGGCCGTCGTTGGGCTGGGTTGCACCATTGTGGCAGCAGGACGCTTAGCCCAGCAACATTCCGCAGGACAGCATCAACTGCGCTCCGTACAAGACGAAACTGGTCAAACGCACGCTTAGTTCTAACACTTTAATTACGTTCTGTGCATCATGTCAGCTTTGCAGGATCAACGCAGTCCGAGTCCGTTAAGTCAGCTGCCAACAACCGGGCGTTTTTGGAGGCGACAGACACAAAGGATGGGACGGGTGCCTGCAAACCGGAGACGGCATTCCAAAGCCCTGTGTCGACCGTGTGTTCAGCAACTTTGAATGCTAAACCTACCTACAACCCTAAATGCCAAACCATAGTAGCACAAGCCGCAAATCCTAAACCCAAAACCGCAGTATTGTGTCTTGCAGCAGGACTTGTCGGACGAAGAGACTTGTCAGAGCCAAATTGCGAGCTTTGATCGCCACGTCAAGGAGTCTGGTACACTTGCAACTGGTTATCATAACAAAGTTTATGTACATTTGGCTTTTCAATACTTCTATGATGTATAACCTTCTTCTTTTATGTGTTGTTACCGTCCTTCTTTGAGTCTTTGATAGTATGTCTTTACATACTACTGCTGCTACAGCCATTGTTCCCCGCTATTGCTGGCAATATTTCTGCTGCTGCTGCGGCTGCTGCCGCTGCTGCTGCTGCACGACTGCTGCTGCAACTACGACTACTGCGACTACGACGACGACTACTACTACTACTAGTTCTCCTGCTGCTGCTACTTCCTCCTACTACTACTGCTACTACTGCTACCGCTACACTCCTACTCCTACTCCCTCTTTTCTTCCTCCTCCTCTTCCTCCTACCACAACAACGGTAGCAACATCTACTACAGCGACGAGTAGTAGCAGTAGTAGTAGTAGTAGTAGTAGCAGTAGCAGTAGGAGTAGAAGTAGTAGAAGTAGTAGAAGTAGTAGAAGTAGTAGAAGTAGTAGAAGTAGTAGTAGTAGAAGTAGTAGAAGTAGTAGAAGTAGTAGTAGTAGAAGTAGTAGAAGTAGTAGAAGTAGTAGAAGTAGTAGAAGTAGTAGAAGTAGTAGAAGTAGTAGAAGTAGTAGAAGTAGTAGAAGTAGTAGAAGTAGTAGAAGTAGTAGAAGTAGTAGAAGTAGTAGAAGTAGTAGAAGTAGTAGAAGTAGTAGAAGTAGTAGAAGTAGTAGAAGTCGTAGTAGTCGTAGTCGTAGTCGTAATCGTAGTATTAATCGTAGTAGTAGTAGTAGCAGCAGCAATGATAACAACAAATCATACAATAAGAATAGCAATTGTAGTAGCAGTAGGAGTAGGAGTAGGAGTAGGAGTAGGAGCAGGAGCAGGAGCAGGAGCAGGAGCAGGAGTAGGAGTAGGAGTAGGAGTAGGAGTAGGAGTAGGAGTAGGAGTAGGAGTGAGAGTGAGGGTAGCATTAGGAGGCCGCAATTCGAGTCCTGATGCAGTGGATGCAGTAGATAGTTAAGGATGCAACGAGGCGTTTAGTCCATTCTGTGGTTTTGATGGCGGCCCTGTTGTTGCATGGTTGACTCACGGACGGCACCTTCATGTCCGCTAGCCTCAGACGCCTTTCAAGCAGAAGCCTTTACAGTACCCCATACTTTCATAACAACCCCCTAGAGCCAGTAGAGTATTCTTGCTAAGACACCTTCCAGTAACCTTTCTAGAAACTCGTGGAGACATGGTTCCAAAAGTTGCAGCCGGCACCAGGAGTTTTGCGAGCAAATCCGGCCAGCTATCCAGAACGGGTCCTACGCCTGGTTGACCTATATCTCGGACGTGCGCGCCACACACATGGCGAAAAGCATCTCCGATGCGTTGTGGGCTGGCCAGCCGGATGCCTCATCTGGCTTTCTTTTTGCCCGCGCGTCCTTTAGGGAGAAGGGCCTCTTGCTCTGGAGCGGGGCTCCTGTACAATCAAGACAGTTTTGGTGCGAGGAGCTGGGTTTGTACTTGTTTCTTGACCTCAGTAGCTACTGTCGTACGGGCTGTCGTTACGCCCTTTCAGAGTTGCGGTGTCGTTGTGTAGGTATTCATGAGAAGGCCAAGAGAACTGCTTTGGCTTGACTGCACGGCCCGAACTCAGGTTGCACGACGACATCCTGGGTGATGAATTTCGAACACCCTTTGGATCCCTTTTGGAGATGGAGGGCGTGAAGGACTCGCAAGGCAGACTTTTTGGGAGTTGTGAGTGGGAGCGAGCGGGCCAACTCTGGCGGTCGGCATCCGAGGCGGTGGTTCAAAGAAGTTCGCAGGAGCTTGCTGTTCGGGTGCTCTTGAAGAAAGCCCTGGTTGGGAGAGAGCGGACACTGACGGACACTGCCTTTTTCCAGTTCGAGCTGGTGGGCCTGGCCAGACATCCCCCCAAAGGGGGGTTGAAGATCCTGAATGCCCATGAGAGCACGAAGTGTGGCCATGTTATGCCCCTACTCCGTGCGAGAATCGAGGAAGTGGGCTCAGAAAAGGATTGGAAGTCGGTTCAGAGCTTCTCCTGCGTGGACGTCCCGGAGCTTCCCCAGAGAGGCGAGGCGAAAGATCTGGACTCCCAGGCTTTCCAATTTCCGAAACCTTGGTCCGATCTTGACCCGGAGTGCAAAGTCACCAACAAGGCCTGGGAGTCTCTCAGAGGGATTCAGAGGGTTTCCTACTTCTTGTTCTGCTTCTTGCCAGGCGAAGTCTTGCTTGTGTTCCTTTCGCTAGTGCGCTCCTTCCCAAAAAAATACCTAAACCCTCAACTCACCACCCTCAATCCCAGAGCCCTAGATCCCCAAAACATTGTAGAAAGCTTCAGAGAGCCTTTCAAGGGACCTTTAAGGCTACTATCGGGTTCCAAACAGGGTTCCCTTTAAACGAACTCCGGATTTCTATGATAGGGTTGCTTGTGAAGGAATCTAATTTTCAGTGCTAGGGCTCCCTTTAAAGGAGCTCGTTTCCTGCAAACTAGCTCTTATAGTAACCCTTCAACCTTAAAGAAGCCCTCATGGTAACCTTTACAGGAGCCCGTGTAAGGAAAAGCTTTTCAGCATTTTCGGAGGCCCTGACGCGGCCGCTGTTTCAGGACTGCCTCTCAAAAGGCCAGGTCGACTGGCACGACCTCTTGCAGCTACTAGGTTCTTGTTTGGGTTAGCCTACCGGGCCGTATGGGGTTTAAGGAACTGTGTGCGTGAAGGGTAAATGTAAGGGTTTGGAGGTTAAGGGGTTGTTATAGGCTCTGGGTTCAGGGTGAGGGAATTTCGATGGCTCGCTTGAGTTTAACTTACCATAACACGGAGGCCACAGAGTTTTTGCCTATGTTTGCTGTATGTCTCCGTGATCGAAGCTTGAACTAAGTTCGTTGCAGGACCCCTTCACCCCAGGCGCTAAACCCTAAACCCTCGATCCCAGGCTTAGCCACAAAGAGAAATTTGGGGGCACCGCCAGTATTCTGCAAGAGGTTGGGCCTCAAGTGGCTGTGGTACTCCCCGATTTTGTCCGCATGTTTCCGAGTCGTATGCTGGAAGACCTGGTCAACCTGCAGCACTCAGGGCGCCACCCCAGACTGGTTAACAAGGCGCTCCATTCATTGAGCGAATGGACCATAGAGCCTGATCTTGCCACTCTCCGACTACTACTCTCTGTTCCTGATTACGACGTTCGCTCGGGTGCTGTTCGGCATTTGGGGCTCTTTTTCAGACACGCCATCCAGGACCCTGCGTCGGTGCTCACCTGTCTCTGGATGGCCATGAGCGACCCTAGCCTTGAGGTGCGTACGAGAGTGGCAGTCATTTTGGCCTCGAGTCCCGACATGAGGCTAGTAGGACTGGTGCTCGAGACTGTGAAGAAAGTTCTGAGTGGAGACGCTGGATCCGTCTGGCATGGCTCTGGCGCACAGACGAAACTGGTCCTGCAAAGCGGCATCGCAGATGAGCGTGCTGTTGATACAGCTGTGACTGTGTTGGAAAATCTCGCAGATCAACACTTTGGTGCAGTGCTGCCTGTTCTTAAACACGCGGCCGCAAGTGGCAAGTTCCAGACTCGCCTCAGAATCGTGAAGGCCGCGGCTACCCTGTGCAAGAAAGACATCACCAGAAAGGGAGATCTTCTGCCGCTCCTACAGAATGCTGCTGCGGATGTTGCGCAGGCTGTGAAACGTGACGCTCGCTCCGCACTGATCTTCTCGTGCTCAGATTCCAAATCTCTGAGCTTCAGCGATTGATGTACCGGTGGTCAAGCGAGATGTCAGCTTTTTCTCTGTGTATCGCTTTGAGTGCGAAGTGAAATGATGTGAGGGATCATGTGAATCAAGTATCCGTCGTTTGCCTTTCGCTTTCCATCAGGGCGGTCCGCTGCCGTCATGTGAGACAGAAGCTGTGCAATTGTGCACGGTCCTTGATAAGCTTAGCAAGCACGAAGCAGCAGTTTGTATTGCTGCCGTCATGGCTCGTCCTGGTTTGCTTGATAGCATGGACTTCTGTTGTGGCGAAAGACAGTGGCAGTTTAGACTTGTTGCAATCGACGTTGGCGTGAAATCCGCACGAAGCACGGCCAAGTGTTCATATCGCTCACACTGTCGCACGAGATGCAACAACTTACTTGGGTCATGCACAACAGACTTACAAGGAAACATAGGATTTGCTGCTGCGGCAGAGCCAAGTTCGCGCCAATTGGATTCTGCATTCGCGGGTGCCTCAATGTGTGAGCACCTCATGTTCCACATGTCTGGTCCGCAGAGTGCAGATCGGGGTCATGTGCTCATGCCATGAGAATCGCGGGTATCGCACTCTCGTTCAGCATGCAGATTTAGGAGAACTTTCAGGAAGAACTCCATCACCCAGGAAATATATCGGGGTCTCATTTCTTTCCGGAACTTTTTACGTCGTGTTCTTGCCACTCGCGGTTGTTGACATTCGCTTGCTGAGGTCGACATCATGTCGCATGCAACGTGCTCCCGCGGTTTCATGATTCTTTTTTGACTTGACCCCGAATGCCTAAGCCCGAAGCCCTAAAAGCCCAATGCCAAAAGCCCCAAGCCAAAATTCCAACCCGGAATTTAAAACACCTGGACCCCTCCCCGTAAACCCTAGCCGCATAAACCAAGCCACTAAACCCGAACCCAAAAGTGCGCCCCCGCAACCCTGAAACCTCAAATCCTAAGGCCCAAACTCCAAGCCTCTCCAAACCCTTAACCCTGTAAACTTTAAATCACCCTAAACCCTTATAACCCCTAAACCCCAAACCCTAAACCCTTCAACCCTAAACTCCTAAACCCTAAACTCCTAAACCTCTCAGAACCACCCTTCAACCCTAAACTCCTAAACCCTAAACTCCTAAACCTCTCAGAACCATTCCGCCAGGTACCAAAACAAATGGGTGGAGTGTATGCAGGAGCTCATGGAGCAGGTAGAAGCCAATTTTTTGGAGCGCTTTCTTGAGGGTTTAAGGGATTTAGGGTTTAGGGTTTAGGGTTTAGGGATTAGGGTTAGAGGCCTAGTTTAGGGTACAGGGTTTGGGTGGTCATATTTAAAGACATCTTTTTGAGTTTTTGCTGTTCTTGTAATCGCTGTTTTCACCGTCATGCTGCTCATCATGCATAAAAGTTGCTTTGTCTTTCCATGCGAGCGCCGGTACAAGGTGGCCAGTACGGAGTTGCGTTTGGATCCTCGGGAAAGATTTGTGTTTCGTCGAGGATCCCGTACATCAGGTAGTGCAATCCAAACCAGTTCGCGGGCTGGGCACGTAATGTAGGAACCTGATTAAGAAACCCCGGGCCTTTGTTAGCGTTCCTTATGTGAGTCCTAAGATATTGAGGGTTATAGTTCTTTATCAGGTTCCTACATTAGTTCTTTGAGGGTTTGGGTCTTGATCTCCTTTCCCTCGAGTGTCAGAGCGGAGAGGGTAAGTCGCAACGGCAAGGTTTTCTGCGTGGGGAGGTCAAACGGGCTAGCGAGGAAGTGCAGAGGTCACCGTTCTGATATTCAGAACTGTCCGACACTGACATGCAGGTTCAAATCGAGTACCTGCCGGTGGATGCAAAGGAGTCATGTCCGCAACTGCATGCACTGAGCTGCAGAGTGAGAAGCGTCGACTGACAAGGCTGTACGTAGTAGCTAATCGCATGAGCAAAGTGTGAAGACACATTGCCATTGTCGTCATTGTCATAATGTTCATCTTCATCATGATATCTGCAATATCAGCAGTGATGCCTGCTGTTGCGATGATTGCAACGGTAGTAACTGCTACTGTAGTAGATAAATATGAATTTCAAATCCTAAAGTAAACCCTGACCTGTAAGCCCCCAAACATACGACAAGAAGGAGTTGCGGAGTATAAAGGAGCCGAAGTCCCTATTCTAATCATGAGGGCCTCTACACAATCGCGAAAAAAGCCCTAATTGCAAAACGAGCTTGCGCCACAGTACAGTGCACACTCCAGTCTTGTCCGATGTGGCCTGCCGCCGAAAGCGCTTTCGGTCGAAACTGACAGTGCGAGCCGCGGAAGCGAATGGGCACTCCTACTCAATACGCCTTTGATGTAAGAAACCCTCCTAGCCCAGGGATGCGGCATTAGCAGCAGCTTTGGTTCGTTAGCCTCCAGACATGCTTTCTGATCCTGAAGCCCTAGAACTCATTGCCTTGGAGGAGAACGGTCAGCACTTTGAGCCCGGGCGGCGCACCCGGAGTCGGAGAGTCCTCTAAGTTGCGGGGTTGCGAATTCCCTAGATCCTACACCCCAAGCTTTGAACCCATCACAAGGCCCATAAAGCCTTATAAAGCTGTTGGAGGACCCAGTCTCTACATGAAGTTGAATTTTGTATTTCGGCAGGTCGTAGCGGCTCAGTGCGTTTTTAAGTTTACTTTGCAGGGTTGAATGCAGGGATGAAGCGGTCCTTTATGGCACTGGATGATTGGGGTTTAGAGTTGTGAGTCACGGGGGACATGTGCATGATAGGACCTCGAAGCGAGAATGTATCCACATCCCCAAAAAAATTAAATAAGGTACTAATTGAGGTATCAAAATATTGTAACCCTAGCCCTAGATAACCCTAACCCTAACCTAACCTAGCCTAACTAACCCTACCCTAACCCTAACCTATAACCCTAACCCTCAAGAAGCCTGGAACCTAAACTCACACGATCCAAGCCCGAAGTCCTGAACAGGTCTGCACATGAAACTTAAAGTTTTTCATGAAACATGAACGCATATGCATGCCGCCCGTACATACATACATAAATACAGACATACATACATACTTACATCCATGCATACATACATGCATGCATACATACATACATCAAATACAAGTACAAAAGTGCATACATATATATATATACATACCTTTACAAATATGTCGCATATTTGCAGCACATATATATATATATGTATATGTATATATATATATATATAAATGGTCACGTCCACCCCCTTTAAGCCCCTTAAAGCCCCGGAAACGAGGCCCTAGAAACCCAAAGGTTCCAGCACTTCGCGCTTCTGTACATCAAGTACTTGCAGATCTACAGGCGCATGGCGGGATGCCGAAATCGGGGCCCTTCGCGGAGTGTCGGAGCAGAGGGGATCCCCGCTAGAAGGCACCGGCGGAGCAAGGGACTGTGAACCACAAGACAACTTGTGCTTCTGCATCTTTAAGTGGTCAGCCTCAAATCCTTACATCTTCCATCCGAATTTCGGCACCCTCAGTGTGCCATCTTTCAGTACCCAGTTGGTTTGGCTCAGGGTTGTGGCGTGGGTCTCGGATCCAGGTTTCGTTTGGGGCTCAAGGCCTTGGTTGCTGCTGCTACTATTTCTATTTCTTCTACTATTTCTCCTCAACCAGCTACTACTACTCGTGCTACTGCTACTGCTGCTGCTGCTGCTACTGCTACTGCTACTGCTACTGCTACTGCTACTACTACTACTACTACATTGTCCTGGGAAACGAATCCTTCTGTTTGTGACCAAAATTTTTGCTCATCTTGGTTCAACTTGCAATCTTGGTCAATCTTGCCCATCTTGTCAATCTTGGGGGGGTTCCAAAATGGCCAAGATTTTGAAATCTTGTCCATCTTGCTTGCGGCTCAGGCGGGGCAAGTTGGTACGCAAGGTTGCCAAACTTGCAATCTTGCAAGCTTGGTAGAGTGGCAGCGTGGGGGGGTCTCCTCCTCCTCCAGCTGCTGCTGCTACTGCCACTGCTGCTGCTACTGCCACTGCCACTGCCACTGCTACTGCCACTGCTACTGGCACTGCTACTGCTACTGCCACTGCTACTGGCACTGCTACTGCTACTGCCACTGCTACTGCCACTGCTACTGCTACTGCTATTGCCACTGCTACTGGCACTGCTACTGCTACTGCCACTGCTACTGGCACTGCTACTGCTTGCCACTGCTACTGCCACTGCTACTGCTACTGCTACTGCTATTGCCACTGCTACTGCCACTGCTACTGCCACTGCTACTGCCACTGCTACTGCTACTGCTACTGCCACTGCTACTGCCACTGCTACTGCCACTGCTACTGCCACTGCTACTGGCACTGCTACTGCTACTGCTACTGCCACTGCTACTGGCACTGCTACTGCTACTGCTACTGCCACTGCTACTGCCACTGCTACTGCTACTGCTATTGCCACTGCTACTGCCACTGCTACTGCCACTGCTACTGCCACTGCTACTGCTACTGCCACTGCTACTGGCACTGCTACTGCTACTGCTATTGCCACTGCTACTGCCACTGCTACTGCTACGAAGCGCTACCAGCTCAAGCGGCCGCGAATTGTAGCCGTCGAATCACCACAGGACAGCCTGTGGAGGGCCCAACCATTTGAGATCCAAACAGATCCCTGGTCCTCCAACCACGTCTTCATCATCNCGAATCACCACAGGACAGCCTGTGGAGGGCCCAACCATTTGAGATCCAAACAGATCCCTGGTCCTCCAACCACGTCTTCATCATCTTAGATCAGGTTGCGCATGGGAGTGCTGTCAAACCTGCATTGAGGCTCATCGAGTCTCATTCTTTCTTGCACTTGGTGGTGGCACAGGCACGCAAATTGCAGGCGTCAAAAACGAGCTGGCTCGGTCCCAATTCCGGGGGGAGATATTCACTTGCTAAGCAACTTGCTGCTCCTAAGCGTGAGGGTTCCCGTCTCTCCGCACGGCGGGGGAGTTCGAACTGCTTGCAGATGGGCGAAAAAGCGCGGATGGCACAGGGCTTTTCATGTTTCATTCCATGTTCATGAATGGCACAGTTCGCAGAGCAGATCTTTGGTTTCTTGAATATTCCGTTTTTACAAACGCACGTTTTGAGCATGTCTACAGATGCTCTCCGCCGATGCAGCCCCACCATGCCAAGTGACTGGATAAGGCTCATGAGTCTCTGTTGCGCAAGCGGCAGATCCCTGTAATGCCTCCAAGTCTTGCCTCTGGTCTTCGGGAGCTGAAACCGGATGGCACTGGCCAATGCTTGTATTTGGTTCGGTATTGCTCACAGACTCCACGCAAATTTGCTTGTTTCGTATTACCAGCTTGGGATGGTCGCAGGTACTTGCCAAGATCAACGAAGGGGATGTTTGTTTACTTCTACTTTCTATTTTCGTAGCCAGGGAAAGCCAGTGTCTACAGTGGTCCCACCTTGCTAAGTCTCTGGGTCAAGCAGCGAACTTCGAANGTTTGTTTACTTCTACTTTCTATTTTCGTAGCCAGGGAAAGCCAGTGTCTACAGTGGTCCCACCTTGCTAAGTCTCTGGGTCAAGCAGCGAACTTCGAAGTCCAACTAACAACAACAACTCAACAACAGCACAACCTCGCTTTCTACGCTGCAAGTACTTGTACGTGGGAGCTTTGTTCTCGGGGAGGCGATCTCCTTAAAGTGCAACCCGGTCATAGTATTGGTCCTCGGAAGCTGTGGAACGCTGGCGCTCTGACGTGCGTCATACACCCTTATTTGCTTGTCTCTTTTACTTACAACGAGTTTTTATTCAACTTGCATCTCTTCCAAGACGATGGCGAGCCAGAAGTAGCTCCTTTATTGCCGGATTGCGACTGTACGGCATCCAGGTACCCCAGCCGGACCTGTCAGGTCTGTGACTGCGCACTCAGGATTACATGTAGTTACGAGTCTGCATTTGCCTAGTAGTCCCGTTCGTCGGGTAAGGCTTTTTCTGGAAGACCGCAGTCCCGTACGTCGGGTAAGGCCGGACATGCTGTCTACTTGCCAAGCTGGTAAACTCTGCCTAGTAGTCCCGTTCGTCGGGTGAGGCAATTTTGAGGCTTAGTAGTCCCGTTCGTCGGGTGAGGCCATGCCATAGTGCTGTTGTGCTAAGTTCCTTTTTGAAGCAAAAGTTGGTCCTTAGGCAGTCCGAGACCACTGGTGAGGTAGCCTCCTGGTTTAAGACGCCCACTCTCCACGCCAGAGTACTTTGTTGATGGAATGCTACTGCTGCTGCATGGAAAGAATGGCCCTCCGTGGCAGCGGTGGCGTCCCTTCGTAGATTAACTTCCTGACTGGAGGTCTGCTGTGTTTTCATGGTTGCCTGGGTCGTAAGCTTTAATTTTATTTCTTGCTGTTGTCTCTGCTGGAAACAAGCACAGCAGCCGAGCAAAACCCGCAGGTTCTGTGAGGGATACCCCTAAAGTTCTGTTTTGCGAACAACTGCGCGTGCTGCGTCCTCGGACCGGCGCGCAGGTGCAGTTTTGCGCTCCATGGGCTGAGTCCACGGACCGCCGTGAAGCAAGTCTTGCTGAGCTTTTGGCAAAATGCTGCGAGGCAAGACTGCCAGCTATGGGGCCGTTACTAGCTGCTGGGCTGTGCTTGGCCTAGTTTGGCCCGTCAAGTTTCTTCCTTGCCGTTTCTTAGGCCTAGCTTGGTCAATTTGGGGTGTTGGTCTGATAAAACTTGCCCCATAGCTGGCCATTCATTAGCGTTAGCCCGATGCCCGCCAAGGTGCAGGACTACCCGCACGAGCGTCTGAATGAATGCTACTGCTACTTCTACTACCACTGCCACTGCTACTGCCACTGCTGCTGCTACTGCCACTGCCACTGCCACTGCCACTGCCACTGCCACTGCTACTGCTGCTGCTGCTGCTGCTNGCCGCTGCCGCTGCCGCTGCCGCTGCCGCCGCCGCCGCTGCCACTGCTACTGCTACTGCTACTGCCACTGCTGCTGCTGCTGCTGCTGCTCCTGCTACTGCTACTGCTACTGCTACTGCTACTGCTACTACTACTACTACTACTACTACTACTACTATTACTACTACTACTACTACCACTACTGCCACACTATTACCCTGAACCAGAAACCCGAAATCGAAAACCCTAAATCTTAAACACAAATCCCCGCGCCTCTGATTCAAGACCCTGTGTCCTCCAGCGATCTGGATGTGGACACCCCCGAGACATCCGATATCTTAGGCACGGTTGGTTTGAGGGTTTTGGGGTTTAAGGTTTTGGGTTTGGGCATTTGGTTGACACATACCTTAAACCCTGAACCCCAAAAGCCAAGCCCTAAGCCCGGGGCCCTTAGCCCAAAAACCCAAGACCCTACAATCCCAAATCCTACGTCCCAAACTCTTTGGCCCCGACCCAATCCCTTTGTGAGGAAGTTAGAGGAGTGCCACGACCAAATGGTGCACCCGCAAAAGCGCGGCAGCATCAAGAAGGCCAGGCTGTCGTCAAGCTAGATTGTTTTTTGCGTTTACAGGTCAGGGATAAGGGATTGGGATTTAGGTTTTCTGCTTTGGAGCTGCGTGGTGTGACGAGTCTATCGGCTGCCAAGAAAAGAGTAGCCAGTAGGGACATGTTGCTTGCGGGACTTTGGGTCGGATGCTCGAGTTGGATGGATCAGCCTTTCAGATTGGAGTTCATACGTACTTCGCTAGATCCTACGCCGTGCACCCTCTACTCTGAGCTTTAAATCTTTAAATAGCGACCTCAGGCTGGAGGATTTGCTTTTGTTCGTGTTCTTCTCATCGTGATGTTGCCAGCTTTTGTTATTCTTTGTTCTCTTTCTCCTTGTTTGTTGCTGCAGCTGTTGGTCCCTCTTCCATTTGCTGCTGATGCTGCCTACACCCACCACAATCGCCATTACAAAGTGCTGGCAAGAAGAATGGTCGTGAGAAGGGTGATCATCACGGTGCAAATCATGATCATGATGCTGACAGTAGCAGCGGCGGTGGGTACAGAACTCAGAACAGCAAATCAATACTAGGAAGATCCCTATGCCCTGAACCCTGCAACCTAAACCCTAGAATTTTTTTTGACCTCCAAACCCTCAAACCCCAAACCTTAAGTCCCCTGAACCCTAAAGCCCTAAACCCTAAACCCCTAAAGCCTAAACCCTAAGTACCCTAAACCCTAAACCCTAAGTCAGGTCCTGAAGAGCACCATTATTCGAATCCTGGAGCTCAAAGAGCAGGCTTTTGGGGGCCTTGAAGGAGTTTGTAGCAGGTTACTACTAGGGCTGTAAGGAGTTTCTCTACTAATCATAATATCATTGCATAGAAAAATTGTAATATCAAGAAGGAGGAGATTAATCGATACTTAGTAAATATATATGCAAATCGCGTTCTCATATCAGTGACAGATTCAGAAATCAATACATTCAGTTTCGGAAAGGTTACTACAGGGTTTTAAGGAGTTTCCATAAGGTTACTATAAGGGTATGGCGGGTTTCTTGCGTTTAAGGTGGGCTTTGGGAGGGTTGCGAGGCACCTGCTTGGCACCCCCCGCGCTGTCGGGTTTGGGGTCTAGGGTTTCGGGTTTGGGGTATAAGCTTCAGGGTTTGGGCTTTCGGGTTTGCGGGCTTAGGGTAGAGGGCTTGGGATTTCGGTGACCAGTTTGGGGTGTAAGGTTCAGGCTTTGCTGGACTGACGCAGCTGATGTGGAACCCGACTGGCATTGCTCTTGCTTTCAGGATGGGTCCTACTGCTTTGGGGATCTGGAAACCAAGGGTTTCTCTGAATCTCAAACCCTGAACCCTAAACCTAGAGTATGTACCTCGAAGCCCAAATCGTTCCTGGATTCTTGAAAGAAGGATCCACCTAGGAACACTGGAATTGATGCCGGCGGAAGCTGAACCCTAACCAAACCCTCAATCCTCAACTTGTCAACCCTAAACCCTAAACCCTAAACCCTAGACCCTAACCCGAACTCTAAACCCTAAGTCCCCTAAACCCTAAACGTCACACTCAAAACCCTGGAGCCGGATGCTAAAAACCCTGGAGCCGGATGCGCGTGCCAGCTTATCACCTTCAACCTGCGACCGCTGAACCGCTTCGTAGCTCTCGACGAGGTGCGGAGGATTTCGCGAATTTGATTTTCGTGGGATCTGGGTCTCAGGATCTGGAGTTGTTATACAAAGTGATACACCATTGTACAAAACTATGCTTTGCAAAGCTATACTATATCAACTAAACTATACTACTAAACCCGAAACCCTAAATTCAAAACCCTAGTAGTATCCAATTATAATTTAGGGTATATTCCTTAGTTACGGGATATTGGAGCCTCTGGGTGAAAGGCTTCTCCGTACCCGAAACCCAAGGGTTTACAGTTTTAAATTGGGGTTTAGGGGAAAAGGTCTGACTTAATTTAGGGTTTAGGTCTTCGAAACTAGGGTCCCCAAAAGCATAGCAGCAGGGTTCTGAAGGCTGGTTTCCGGGGTTGAGAGGTTCCTGGCTGGGGGATGCTGTATTGGCAATTTTGGAGGTTGTAGCCTTTTCTTCGTGCCTTCTGTTCACGGCAACGTTGTCCTCCACTTTACCTGCAAGCTAAACCCTAAACCCTAAACCCTAAACTCCTAAACCCCTTACCCTAAACCCTAAATGCCTAAACCCCTAAACCCCTAAACCCTAAACCCTAAACTTGTTGGGAGACCACCACACTGATTTTGGAAACTGGCTATGTAGCTGCTTCGGTTTCTGTTTGGTGATTGTTGAAGCGGTGTGGTGCAGAATCGCTGTTGCTGGCACACTTCCTAGTGGATAGTGGAGTTTCCGAAATTAGGGGTACCTCATTTGGGTCCTTATAATACGGGTTTTACGGTTTAGGATACTAGATTAGGATCCCCCCCTATTTTCGGAAACCCCCATATTGTTCTGGTTGTCGCACCTGTGCCTGTGGAGAGGGTTTAGGGCTTAGGGTTTGGGGTTTGGGGTTTAGGGCTTAGGGTTTGGGGTTTGGGGTTTAGGGTTTACAGTTTACGGTTTTGGGTTTGGGGTTTGGGGTTTAGTGGCTTCAACGTCTGTTCATTTAGGCTCTTTGCTCTCTGGGGCTTGGGTGGCACAACTTCTGTTGGTCTTGAACCGACCTTCTTTGGAGGTGGCGGGATTCGCAAGTTCATCCAGACCCGATAGAAAGCAGTGTTCCCAGTGAACCTGAGACACCCAAAGCCCGAACTCGAAACCCGAGACCCTAAATCGCAAGTCCGCAGCCCTGAATCCCGCTATAACAAGGGAAGGTCTCTTAATATAGCAAGACCAAAACATATTCCAAAAGTCTGCCAGAGCTTCATTGAGGCCCCAATGTTGTTCTGCTTCTCCAGCCCTTTCACCACATTTCCTGCACCCTAAACCCTAAACCCTAGCGGCACCCGAGAACCCAACCTCGAAAGAAGCACAGGTGCTCACCGACCTCAAGCTGAACCCAGAGACCGTAGAGTGGAAGGTGGGGTTTAAGGGTTTAGGGTTTCTCGTTTAGGGTCTAAGGTTTAGGGTTTAGGGTTTCTCCTTTAGGGTTTAAGGCTTAGGGTTTCTCGTTTAGGGTTTAAGGTTTAGGGTTTAGGGTTCAGTTTGGAGTTTCAGGGGGTTTCGGCTTCAGGGTGCATGCGGGGAGACTTGGCTCAGGTCCTCGGCCTTCGCAAGGTAGTTGGGCATGAGAGTACTATCATGGGGATCCTTAGGGGGGCAGGGAGGGGGTGTAGGGGACTATACTTTCTTCAATTAGGCCTTATTAGGTCCTTACTATGGGCATTAAGGCCCCCTACCCCCCCGGCCCCCTACCCGCCTAAGGGTCCCCAGAGTACTATGGCTATGGGGTGCCACTAGCAGGGTATTGAGGTTCAGGGTATTAGTTCCTCGAGCTGACGGTTTCACTTCTTTCCTGTGTTTCAGAGGCTTCCAGTTTTCAGGTTGGGAGCCCGGACCATAAACCCTAAACTCTACTACAGACACCGCACTGACCAGGTCCCGCGCTACTTCCTCGACGGCAAGGAGTGCCGCGAGGAGATCGAGGACAAGCAGCACAAGATCGATCACTGCCGGGCGTGCCCAGCTGCGATGTGCCTTTACAACTAAACCAAAGCACTGCAGAATTCCGTGTGTTTTACCTGAGGTCTGCGTAACGCCCCGTAGCGTAAGCCGCCCGCCCGTAGCGTTACATTCCCCTTCTGGGATCCCCCGCCACATTCGGGTTCCCTCATTCTGAGGAGGAGCGTAAAGCAAAGGCAAAGCCCTAGTATAGGGGCCTTTAAAAATACCTATTTACTATACTATTTTTTTTGGGGGGGTTCCTGGTTATAATTATAGTATAGTGGGCCCCAAAACCCTGTTCTAAGTATTAAGAGCCGAGCAGAAACCTTAAGATGTTCGCAACTATGCCAGTTACCGCCCAAGCGCATTCGACAACAGAAGCCCATTCCACAGAAAAGCCATAAACCTCTAACCCCGGAGCCCTGAACCCAAAGTTCTGCAGGTTTAGTTTCGGTTGGTTGCCTTTCAGGGGTCAGTCGGGGGTTGAAACGGTGTGAGTTAGGACAGGAGTTCTGCCGGGCTATGTTTGCTATATGTTTTCTCTTCTAAAGCTTTTTTTGCAGGGCTTGCTGGAAATCCCCATGGGCGGCTGCAGATTCATTGAAGCGACCGTTCGAAGCAGGGCGGGAAGAGTCTTGATCACTGAGTTATGCCGCTTGCACCCTCGGATACAGCACCTCTGTAAGTGGAGTGCAGCACACCCTAGTACCCTAAACCCTAAACCCTAAACCCTTAGCCCGAAAGCCTGCAACCTAACTCTCTTGCCAGTTTTCAGTACCCACGTTTTAGAACTTGGGGCTTTGCTGGGCTTTCCAGCACCCAATCTGAGCTTCTGAACCTTGGGAAACATAACAGATCTGGACCTGGGGTTCCATGGCTGTAAGCTTCTAGGGTATTTTTAGCTTTATGTTAAGCCCCAAGCAGCTTTTGTTGGGTTTTACAGGCCCGGAACACCCTAAGCCCGAAACTGTACACTTTAAGCCCTGCATCCTAAGCCTTGAATCCTGTCAGACCCATCAAAAACCCCAAAACCCTACCCTAAGCCCCCAAACCCCAAAACCCTAATTCCACACCCTAAACCCTAAACCCGAAACCCTACCCGAAGCCCCCAAACCCAAAGCCCTCCTAATCCTACACCCCTAAGCCCTGAACCCCCGAGCCCTCCTAGAGCCCTGAGCCTTGCGCTTTTCAAGGGCTCGGCGTCTTCGGCATGTCTTTGGTGCCGGACGACCTCTTGGACAAGAAGGACCCCTTCGAGGCGGACTGTGACGTAGTGACGTAGTGTACAGGTATATGTATGTATATATTCATATGTATATGTATGCTCATTTAAATATTTGTACACTTGTATACATGTATATTCGCATACGTACGTATTTGCATGTTTTGTGTTTTTGTGTTTATATTTATTTATATACTTATGTGTATATGGATAGGTATATGTGTATATACATATATGCATGTATGTATGTATGTATGAAGGCTCACAGCGACTGACTGCGTGCCGGGATTGCCCGAGGGTGGGCTTCGTTTTGTTTGTTCGGGGTCGTGCGGGTTCGGCTGGTGTTGTGCTGGTGCTGTGCTGTGGGGTTCTCCTCCTCTGTTCGGGGTCCCCTCTTTGCTTGCAGCGCCATGGCCTCTTCAGCAAGCGAGCAGAAAATCTGCGTACAGACAGAGCACTGTCAGTACAAAACCAGCAAATGGAACAAGATGCCAGGCTGGATGGGCGGGACTCTTTTCCTATGTCTGCTGGGAATAGTCACGACATGGCATTGGTGCAGGTCCGCGGCTGGACCACCACCTTGGGCTCATAACCACTCAGGTCTCTGCCGAGTCACAAGCGGTCTGGACAATCGACCACAGAATTACCACTCTCCCTGTCGTTTACCCCGAGACCCTTGCGCACATCAGGCTCTGATTGACTGGTCTTGCCAAGACTATGTTTGCACTGCAGAAGCGTGCAGAGACGGACCCGTCTCTGACATTCGAGGGAACAGGCAATAGGGCTGTCCCTTCGAGGTCTGGGCCTCACTTGCTGTCTCGAAAGCTCTATGAGAGCTTTGCACGGAGGACATTGGGTAATCACTAGGAAGGACTTCTACCATGCCGCTACTGGAGACTATGGACTAGAGCTTCTCAGCGCCGGGGGGAGGAAAGGACGCCCGCGATTCTTGCTGGCATGCACAGTTATTCTTTAATGCAGCATTTCATTTTCTGTTGCCTTCCTCCTCAGCAGGGCTCTCATAGGCATCAGAGAGACGTTTGGCCACTCTTCCTGGGCAGCCCGGTCCCTGATGCTGAAGAAGCCTATGGGGTTGCTTCTCTGAGTGATCTATTGCAAATCAACCCTCTGCCCAGGCTCGAGGACCCCTCGCCTGCGGCTGGCTTCTTAGCCCAGTCCTTGCCAGATTCAATGCCTATCCTCTCTGCACCCAGGTTTGAGGTTTCCTCTCCCGGTGCGCTGCGCTCAGCCTTGCAGCTCCGATTCTGTTCAAGCCTTGCTTGAGGCCCATCGTCCACTCCATGTTCTGAGTCACCCCATCTGCTCAGCTCTCCTCCGTGACTGGCAGGATCCACACTCACAACATGATATTGCGGAGTTCGCCTCCTTTGCTGCCTCGGCCCTATCCATAGATTGCATGCGTATGAAGTGGCAATCCCGTGTTGCCACTGACACAGGTGCTGAGGTTACTGAATCTGGCCAAGCAGTCATGTTGGGCCTTGACCTCACCTCTATGCGGTCTTCAGATCTGCACGTCCAGGGCCTAATCAATCATTGGTTCACTCAGGTCGCCACTTGCGCCTTTAGTGAGCGGACGTCGCTTGCAGTGCTACAGGTTGCACGCTTCCAGGGAGCTGAGAAGTTCATCGGTCGCATTGACTGCCAACCGTAGATACTTCTGCCTGTCCACAGACATGATCACACTATTGAGGTGGATAGACTTTGCTACTCCCTTGAAGCGGCCTGTATACACATGGGTGGGCAAGCCACATCCGGGCACTATCGTGCTATGCTTTGGGACACAGACTGCGGTCATTTCATGATCTCGGATGATGGTCGGAGCGTGGATGTTCTGCAGTCCTCAGATGCTGATGCATTGTTATCCACAAGCTGCTATCTACTCTTTTATCTGCGTGATGAATGTCTCACCCGCTAAGTGGTTCGGTTAAATCCACGCCGCAGTTGCCATCCTCTGGGGCCTCGGTCCAGGATAGGCTGCTCTCTTGTGAGGGTGTTCAGAATGAACACGCTTTAAGCCGGGCGAGCTCTCTTCCGCCTGCCTCGCTGCAATCGCTAGGCTTCGAATACTCAGGCAGCGTCTTCAAAGTCAAAGAGTATGTACGTATGTATGTATGTATGCATGTATATGTAATTAACCGGCCGAGTAAATAGATAAATACACATATATCGATGTATGCGTATATCTATATCTATAGTGCTCTTTATATGTAGATGTATATGTACATCTATACGTGCGTGCATGTGTATATGTATGCGTATATGTATATGTATGCGTATATGTATATGTATATGTATATGTATATGTATATGTATATGTATATGTATATGTGTATGTGTATGTGTATGTGTATGTGTATGTGTATGTATATGTATATGTATATGTATATGTATATGTATATGTATATGCATATGCATATATGTATATGTATATGTATATATGCATCTGCATATGTATATGTATATGTATATGTATATGTATATGTGTATATGTATATGTATATGTATATGTATATGTATATGTATATGTATATGTATATGTATATGTATATGTACATGCATACGTACATGCATGTGAATATGTATGTATCTGTGTGTATATCTGTATCTGTATCTGCATACGTATATGTATATGTACATGTTTTTGTATATGAGTATGAACATGTATATCCCTATGTACATGTATGTGTGTGCATTCGCATATGTGTGTGGTCATGCATACATAAACAAACGAGTCAGCAAGTATCGATGTAAAATAAAGACAGGAGTCACGCACACATGCGCAAAGAGCGAGAGAGAGAGAGAGAGAGAGACAGAGAGAGAGAGAGAGAGAGAAAGAGAGAGACAGAGATAGAGTGAGAGTGTGACAGGTGTCTGTATGTACACAAGTTATACTGATTTTACATGTCTACATACATATATCTATATATCTATATATCTATATATCTATATATCTATATATCTATATATCTATATATCTCTATATATCTATATATCTATANTATATTTATATATGCACATTTATATCAACATTTATTTTCGCACACACATACACATGTATACATTAACGAAAACAATATATATATATATATATATATTTATGTATGTATGTATGTATGCCTGTCTGGCTGGCTGGCTGGCTGGCTGTCTGTATGTATGTATGTACATATTTATATGGGCGGAGACTTAACACTTTGGTGGACTTGTCAGAGGGGCGGGGTTTTCGAGAGACTTGTCCGGGGTTACTGAGGGGTCTGACAACTTGGTAATATCATCCTCTATGGTCCCTAATCTAGTATGCTGTTGTTGACATACCCGAAAACCCAATTCTACTTATTACGGGGCATCAAGTGCAAGCCCCCGGACTCTTTATAAAACATTATGAAGCCCTTCCAAAATCCTAGTTCACACATTGAAGCCCAGATTATCCGAGCGTTTCTGCCAGGTGGGGCTTACGACAGACCAAGCAGTGTGGCGCTCGGATTTCGGGGCCGGGATTCTCTGCGGTGTGGGTGGAGGCAAATCAGGAGCTTCTCCAGGGAGTCTTACCTTCAAGTTTTTAAGTATTTGGGGTTCTGTATTTTCTCTAGGTATCCTCTGTTGATTGAAACTTCCATGTCTTTTCTGGCAGGGAGAGTCGGCTAAGTGAGCTTCTTCCTGCGCTTCGCCAGGGAGGAGCCCTCGTGAGAAGTCTTGCGGACGTGCCGTTAGGCCCGATCAATAGTACCAGTAATTATAGTGATAATAACCAATAACTGTAATTGTGACTTTAAAGCCCTCGTATATGATTCTTATTATTGTTGTTATTATTGTTGTAATTATTGTTGTTATTATTTTGTTAGTGTTTTTTGTTGCTATGTATTGTTATTATTGTTCTTGTTGTTATCACTATCGTTCTTTTCGCCAGTTTGCCTTGCACCTGGCTGAGCCCTTCAAACTGGGATATCCTTTTTGGGGTCCTTCCGTTCCTCAGGATCCTACGATTCCGGGTTTTATGTTCACTGAAATTCACGTTGGTGGTCGCATGGTTCCCCGAGGTCGCCATCATCCAGAAGAATGCATCCTGGCTGTGGGTTTGGGGGTTTATTTAGGGGTTCCGGGTTTCGGGTTTCGAATTTATATAGTGTTTAGGGAGGTCTGCTGAGCTCATGGTTGGCAAAGACAGCCAGGTCTGTCTCGGGTCTTGGTTGCGAACTGGGGCCCTAAACCCAAAGCCCAAAACCCTAAAACCCTAAAACCATCTAAAACCCTGAACCCGAAACCCGGAGCCGTCGCTTCTGCGGACGGCCCGGGCCTCTGCACTGGTTTGCCTTTGAGACTCCTTTCACATTCCTTCCCTTCAGAGGCAACCTGTATGCTGTTCAACTTTGCTTGCGGGGGGTCCAGTGATGCGGGAGTTTCCGAAAATTGGAAAATTAGAGGTACCTTGTTTTGGGGTCCTTATAATAAGGGTCCTACTATTTAGAGTCCCATGCAGTTGCCACCTGATACATCCCAGGAACGCGGACGGATGAACATCGTCAAAGCTGCCTGGAGCCCGGCTCCGGGTAGAAGGTTTGTTTGGGGGAGGCAGCCCCCCGGGTTGAAGAGCTCCACCCCAAACCCTTACACCCTAAATTCTTAAACCCTGAACTCTAAACCCCTAAACCCCCAAACCCCCAAACCCCTAAACCCCCAAACCCTAAACCCCTAAACCCCTAAACCCTAAACCCCCTGTCCCAGGATCACCGCGTGCAGTTCTTCAAAGCCTCGCGGAAGGAGGCGTCCAAGAAGCAGGCCAGGCCCCTGCGAAGTTGGTGACCCAAACCCAAAGCCCTAATGTAGGGGCTTTAACAATTAAGTATCATAAAGGTTCCTTTAAAGGGTGTCATAGGGGTTCCTTTGAGGGTTTCTATAAGGGGTTAGTGTAGGGGCCGTAATCACTAGAATAGGGTTTGTGGTATATTAAACTATAGATATAAAAGGAACCCCCGAAACCCCATTCTAATTATTAAGGCCTCTATGTTAGGCCCTTTACCCAAAACCCTCAAACTCCAAACCCCTAAACCCAAAATCCCCAAGCCCAAAACCTCACCCTAACCCTAAACCCTAAACCCTAAATCCCAAAGCCCAAAAACTCACCCTAACCCTAAACCCTAAACCCTAAACCCTAAACCCCTAAACCCTAAACCCCTAAACCCTAAACCCAAAATCCCGAAGCCCAAAACCTCTACAGCCGAAGCCCGCAGCTCTGGCCGCAGACCCTGCCTGGCTTTTTCCACGCTGATTCGATGCATACTTCTCGTATGCGCAGCATTCTCCATAGGGACCCTTAGGGGGGTAGGGGGGAGGGGCCGTGTAAAGCCCTTCTTTTTGGTATTGAGGCCCCTACCCCCCCTCCCCTACCCCCGCAAGGGTCCCTATGAATTCTTGTACAAAACTGATAGTACAATGCACCCCAAGGCCACGTCATGAATTCTAGCGCTTTGAAACCCTCAGCCGCAGGTCTAGTCACAAGCAAGCTGGCCTCCACATAAACAAGCCTTAAACCCTCGACTTCGAACCCACCGCTGTATGCGCCCACAACTGTAATCCCCTGCAGCCCTAGGCCCTAGAACCCAGGCCCCAAACTTGCCCAGAACTCCAACACTCTTCTTCAAAGCCGAAACCATCTAAACCCAGAATCCTTACAGAATCCTTATAGAGCCCTTAGAGAACCCTCAAATACTTTTTCTGTAACCCCTGTAGAGCCCATATAGAACTTGAATGGAGCCCTTGTAGAGCCCTCATAAAATCAACCCTGAACTCTAAACCTTAAACTTAAGTTCGAAGCCCTGCACCTTAATCATTGCCTTCTCCCCAAACCCTGCACCCCTAAACCTCCAAACTCTGCCTCATAAAACCCTAAACCCTGAACTCTAAACCCTCAACTCTAAACCCTAAACCCTAAACCCCAAGCAGCAGGAGAAGGAGACTGCCGAGGATCCCTTGGAAAGCCAGGCCGGGGCCTCACCCAAACCGTCTTCAGGGTTTCATGAGGGCTTCATGCCCTTAAAGCCTAAACCCCGAAAGCCCTAAGCCCCAAATGCCTGTGCGAACTGAAGGTCCTGGCGGCAACTCGCATCGCAGCGCACTGGAAGCGAAAAGCCTGGGCCTTCGGGGGGGCTTCGACAGCGTCTCAGCTTCTTCGAAGGTCGTTTTGTTAGACAAGTGTGTGTATATGATTTTATTTTTTCTCAGCATAGGTTGTATCTATCCATATATACATATAAACAGATAAGTAAGCAAGTAAGTATTTAGTAAGTCGACGTCGTTGCAATGCTAGTTCTAGGGGGTAGCAGTAACATTAGTGACTCGTAAGTGGAGAGAAATAGCAACAGCAGAGGGTACTAGCAGTACCGTCACTACCACTACCACTACCTACTTCTACCACTCCTCCTGCTGCTGCTGCTGCTGCTGCTGCTTCCCTTCTCGGTTTTTATTCCACGTGCCTCAAGGCACACAATTTTTTCCCACTTACTCAAGCAGTCGTAGCAGTAGTGACTTTCGCAGAAGTGCTCTCCTCCTCCTCTAGGATCACGATCAGCTGCAAATGGGGTTAAAGAACATTCCTGGAGCAGGGCGTCTATGATGGAACAAGAACCCAAAGCCGAAGTCATCTGAGCCTTTAGGGCTTTCGGTCTGGGGCGTAAAGTGGTGGAGTTCAGCGTCCGGACAAAGCTGGATTACCTACATGTCATACAGATGGCAGACCCCTGGCCATGAGGCCCCGACTTTCTGTTCTTTGATGCCAGACGTGAAATCGACATTTACTTCGAGATGCTGCGCAGGTTCTCAAGAAGAAACATAGGCGTTAGGTTGGTTCGAAGCCTACAAACAACCCCAAAACTCGGCTTCTTAAACCGCACGAGGACAGAGTCTATACTCAGAGCCTTGGCGTGCTGCGCCCTCGATGGGAAACCGCAGCTCCCAATGTGCAAAATGTTAGCTGACCCCACGCTCCGAACTCCAAAATCCTGACCCCTAACCCCCGAAACCCGAAACCCTGAGCCCTCACGTCCGAAACCCTAAACCCTATAAACCCCAACGCCTCCAGCCCAGAAGTCTGCATCGCTCGAAAAGGTCGACCGGCGGCGCTTTCTCAAGATGCGGGAAGAAGAGCTGCTCGTCTCTTCTTCGCGGGGTTGTGAGGCTTCAGTTGCAAACGAGCCTGGAGCCTGAGTCTGTAATGCCAGAGGCAAGTGCGCGCAGTGAGAATGCTTTCAGCAACAAGCAGGTAGTAAGAACATGGAGCGACAGTTGTAGTATGTTGTAGTGACAGGTGAGAATCATGTTGTCAACGTTGAAGCAGCCCCCGTGCGATCCTGCACACCCACCCCAAACCCTAAACTACTCTGAGCTGTGGCATCCGAGCTCTGAAACCCAAGAGCATTCAACAAAGCACCACACCAGAAACGAGAAAACCCACAGATAAACCTAAACCTTCAACGCTGAACCATCCACACAAACACCCCACCTCCCCTTCCCCCACTTCGAAACCCCAACGCCTGGCGATCCTTCCCTGCCACTCATGCTACTCCTCTACAAAACTGGAGGGACGCCTGTGAGTGATCCTAAACCCTAAACCCTAAACCCCTAAACCCCAAACCCTAAACCCTAAACCGACTATGCTCAGCACCCGCCTTCCTAAGGTTTGAGTTCCTGGGCATGGCGCCCCCAAAGAAAGACAAGGAGCGGAGGGCAGTTCGGGTGCGGTTTCGGAATTTCAGGCTTTAGCTCTCGAGGTTTTGGACTCTCAAACTTTGAGGTTCAAGGGGTTTACGGGTTTGGGGTTGAGGGTTTAGGGGTTTAGGGGTTTAGGGTTCAGGATTTTGAGTTTAGGGGGCTCAAGACGTCAGGATTTGGATTTCGGGGTGGGTTTAGAGGGCCAGTGGGAGGGGTTTGAGGAAGGCCTGAACCGGGAACGCCCCCAAACATCCGACAAAAGGTTTTAGGATTTGAGAGTTAAGGGGTTTAGGGGTTTTGGGTTTCGGGTTATTGTCAGAGCCTGTAGGTAGGGTCTCGAGGATGTCGGTTCAAACGAGGGCATCCTAACCCCAAAACCCGAAACCTAGGTGATGCCAGGCTTCAGGTACTAGCCTGCATTACTAAGGCTGTCTGCTCCGGAGGAAAAAGGGCACACAAAAACATGACAGGGCAATCCCCCACCTCCCCAGGGAGACACCGACGTCATTGTCGAGATGCAGAAGCACCGAGAGACAAGGAGCTAGCAATTTCGGACTCCAGCTTTACGACTTCGGTTTAGAGTTTCGAGTTTCGAGTTTAGGATTTAGGGTGTAGGGTTCAGGGTTTAGGGTTTAGGGTTTAGAGTTTCTGTCGCAAGTTGTGTCTAAATTCTAGAGGCTTCCTGATTCGGCGTCTCTGGATTTTGGTTTCCTTCTCGGCACAGGGCTGGGGGTTTGACTCTGGCACCATCTGCTGCCCTGAAGCCGCAAAGCCCTTATGCCATAGATCCGGAAGGTTCTAACTTTTCACCTAAATTTCAGCAACCCTCGAATGTCACCCAAAGCCCCTTTGTTCAGTAATGCCCTACACCCTATCCCGCTAAACGACTCTCGTCGTCAGGCAAGTCCAGAGATTCGGAGAAGCGTTGTAGATTTGGGTTTGAGGATTTGGATTAGGGTTAATGTCGGAACCTGATAAGAAACCCTGACCTTATAAACCCCCAAATAGTAGGATTCATATAAGGAACCCTTATACAGGTCCAAGGTTTCTTACTCAGGTTCCTACATTACAAGGCTTCAGGGTTTAAGGCTGTTCAGGAGCGGGGCTCCTGAATATTTAAGGTGAGGGTTCAGGGGTCAAGAGTTTTGGGAGCACGGAATCTTGAAACCCTAAGACGCCTTGAAACCATCTCTTAAGCTTGAAGCCCTCAGCCTGCAACCCTCATTCCGAAACCCTCAATCCTATATCCTCAAGCCTCAATCCCAAACCCGTAGCCCTCAATCCCAAACCCCAAACCATGCATCACTGCGCCTCAGAAGACAGCAGTGCGCCTTAAACCCAAAACCCTGCATCCCTAAACCCTGAACCTTCAGACCCCCAAACCCCCAAACCCTTAAACCCTAAACCCTAGCCCCTAAACCCCCAAACCCCTAAACCCCTAAACCCCTGAACCCTGAACCCTCAAGCTTAAACCCCCCAAACCATAAACCCCTAAACCCTAAACTTGGTGGTGTGCTCTTCAAGCACTTTGGGTCTCACCCAGCGTGTACCTGTATAGGTAGGCTTCACCAGTCAACACGCTTCAAAAAAAAAACCTATACCTTAAAGCGAAGCCCAGCGGAGCAGAGGAAGAAGATGCAGGAGGACGCAGACGACGTGTTCGAGAAGGCAGCTTCCTCCTTGCGGGCTCGAGCTCGCTGTGCTTAGTTTTTTTTTTTGGGGGGGGGGGTTTAGGGGTTTAGGGTTTAGGGTTCGGGGGGTTTAGGGGTTTTAGGGGTTTTGGGATTGAGGGTGTTGGGATTTAGGATTGAGGGGCTCTGAGGGTTTAGGGTTGGGGGGTTAAGGTTTGGGGTTTTTTGGATAGCCGGTAGCCGATATCCACGGTTCTAGGCGCTTGGAGTGAAGGAGGTCGGGTGTCCCTCAGAAACGGAGACGGCAAGAAAGACAGCGCAGGACAATTTTCAGGCATTCGGCTTCCAATTTCTAGGGTTTTTGGACATCAAGGCTCCAAGTCCGACCTTCTTTCACCCCGAGCCGATCTCGAACGGCGCCCCCCCCCCCCCGCGCCGCCCCCAGCGGGCCTGTAGAGCCGAGCTTTATTTGCAACCCTCAACCCTAAACTCTAATCTAAACCCCTAAACCCTGAACCCCTCAACCCTAAACCCTGAACCCCTGAACCCTAAACCCTGAACCCCTGAACCCCAAACCCTAAACCCCTGAACCCTAAACTTACCCTAAACCCCTAAACCCTAAACCCTAAAAACCGTAAACCCTAAATCCCCTAAACCCTAAACATCCTGCGAGGCTGCTTAGTGCTCTGCTTCTGCTGCTGCCGTGCTAATGCTTAGGGGTACTTAGAAATAATTTGTAGTCTTGGGTTATTATAATCCCTAAGAAACAGCTAAAATTGTAATTTTTTCTAGGGTACTGTAGGAAACTGATTAAGAGACCCTGGGCCTATAACCCCAAAATAGTAGGATTCATAGAAGGAAGCCTAATAACGGCCCCCAGTTTTCTTAATCAGGTTCCTACAATACTGGCGATGATTCTGATTACGTTAATTGCTGCGGTTATCATGACGGAGATGATTGTGGTTCTGATGCTGTGATGGGATCCGGGGGCTTGTTGACACGTTTCGCAGGCACTGAAGGAGCAGCTTGAGTGGCTTCAGAAGAAGAAGGGCGCAGACATCAAGGCGCAGGGGAAGGGGCGCTTTGACTGAGGGTCCTTAGGGAACTTGCAGGGCTGCTAGCATAATGTGGGGGCCTCAATAATTACCTATAATATTTTGGGGGTTCCTTATCATAATTGTAGTATAATCTACCCCCCAAACCCTATTCTAATTCTAATTATTAAGGTCCCTATATATGCACATCAGCAAAGCCAAGTTTCAATATCCATGCCTCTCGCCTGCACTCCTAAGTGGCTTGCGTCTAAGTGCCGTAGGGTTCAGGGTAAAGGGTTCGCTGTTCACAGGCCTGAGCATGGATAGCTTGCTTCGAACATGCCGTTGATGTCGTCTACACTCTTTCGTATGAAGCCCCGCATACTGCATACCTGTCCTAAAGGCCCTCAGCGCTAAACCCTAACCTAAATCCCCTAAACCCCTAAACCCTGAACCCTAAACCTTAAACCCTAAACCCCACATCCCCTGTATTCCCTAAACCCAAAAAGGAAGGCCCAGAGCGACGATTCGGCGCAGGCCGAGTTGCTGGAAGAGCGGCGGCAGTGGATCCTGGACTACTGCCAGGCCTGTGACTCGGATTCCTGGGTTTAAGGTTTGGGGTTTAGGGTTTAGGGTTTGGGGTTTAGGGTTTAGGGTTAATGAAGGCCTGTCACTCGGAATGCTTGGGCTTAAGGTTTGAAGTTTAGGGTTTCGGGTTTAGGTTTCTTGGGTAAAAGGAAGGTTTAGGGTTTTAATGCTGAGTTAGGTGGTCCAGGGCTTCACAAGTTTTAAGGTTTAGGGTTTTAAGTTTTGAAGTTTGGGGTCTAGCTAGCCTTCAGGGTTTAGGCTTTCGGGTTTGGGGTTTAGGCTTTTGGATTTGGGGTTCTGCTGGTTCGTTACTTTTGTTCAAGGGCTTCCTAGGAGCCCATTAAGGGGTTTGGAGGGTTTATATGGTTTTGTATGAATTGGGCTGATAGGGTCTGTGTGTCTTGTAGAGGTGAGGTTACGCTAAGCGGTAAACCGGATGCTCTACAGGTAGGTCCATTTTCAGAATTGCCGAAGAGCTTGTTTATGCGGCGGTCTTAACTAAAGAGCGAATCTAACCGAGGGGGCTGAAGAATTAGCAATATGATTCCACCTTGTTCTTCACACAATTTTACACTACACAGTTATACGATAATAACCGATAAAACACCCCAAAATCCCAAAACCCTATTCCGATTGTTAACGCCCCTACATTAACTGCTATGAGTTCTTTCCTGCCACAAGACGCGATTTGTAAAGTATGTGCAGCGGCGTTGGAAAGGCTTCTGATGGGTCCCAAGCCGGGGCAGACGCCCCCTCACCCTCCACCATATACCAGAGACTCCAAAACCTCTTAACTAAGGAATATACCGTAAATCATACTAGGGTTCTTAGTACATTTTAAGGTAAATTCCTTGATAAAGGGGTTTTGGAGGTTTTGGGTACTGGTGTTGCAACTCTGCAGGGAGGGGAAACAGCCTTTAAAAACGAAGAAGCTTCAATTGGGCGCAAACCCTACAGCCAGAAATTGGGCCGTTGACAAGGCTCCTAAACGGGGTTTAGGGTTTATCATAGGGACCCTTAGGGGGGTAAGGGGGAGGAGGGTAGGGGACTATACCTCCCCTTCTTTTGGGCATTAAGGCCCCCTACCCCCCCCCTCCTCCCCCTACCCCCCTAAGGGTCCCTATGAGTTTAGGGTTTAGGGAAGTCCATGCACCTTGAAATTTCTGAAAGTAAACAAAACCCGGGCTTTGAGCAAAGGGTTCTGAATCCTTAAACCTGAAAGAAGGGCTTCAGCGTGTGTTCCCTTGCAGTTCCCGTTGCCGTAATCCTCAATTTTCCTATAATATAGTAACCCACCCCGAACCCCAAACCCTAAACCCTAACCGTTATAGTTTCAAGTTATAGTAAAGCTGTACATAACCCCTTTCTTAAGAACCTGCACATTAACCATTGTAGAAACACTGGAAGTATCCCTTAGAGAACTTGGTCTTAGCAGGATCCCGAGCACCAGAAGGAGTTCCCTGAGAAGCCGGGTCCTCAGGGAGTTCACAGGACTCCGAAAACTCTTGGGTTTCGGGTTTAGGCGTGTAGGGTGTAGGGTTTAGGGCTTGGAGGTTTAGGTTGAAAGGAACACGCATGGGATGAAGGCAGGGGGTGTATCCCATATAAGAATCGTTGTCTAGGATATCCTTAATCCTACCTACCTTGATCCCACCTTTCCTTTGCTTGCATGGAGGTTCCGGAGAAAGGGTGGGGTTGAGGGTTTGCTCAGAGGGCTTACAGGGCATAGAGGGTCGTTGTCGTAGTTGCAGCATGAGCAGCGGCAGAGGCAGACGAAGCCCCAGCCGCAGCCGCCAAACTAGTCACATAGGAACTATTTCAGTAATAGCGGCGTGTTGCTAACACAAGCCAGGATGGGCCGTACCAGTAGTAACAACCTGACTGACAGGACTAATATGGACTAAGGATGGTACGAATTGCTGTATGGAGCACAACCGCTTTCAACACTGGTACGACTTGTCACCAACATAATGTAGTTCACAGTGGTAATTGTCATGTGACAGTACGGATGGCATAGTTCTGGCAGTGGCTATGCGCAGTGAGAATCGCAACAAGTCGTGTTTTTCAGATCGCTCTGGTCATAGTACATTGTTTCCCGAATCTGTTGCAACTCTTCAGGCCTCAAAATTCTCCTTGGAAGCGGAGCTGCGTGAAGGTCGTGCGATCCACCGAAATGAAAGGGGGGAGGGGGTGGAGGCGCATTCGCCATGTTAGTGGTGCTTCAAACTTTTCCCTAACCTTCCGTCGTCAACGCGTACAAAGAAGCCCTGATGCATGGCCGATTTGTAGTATTACAACCCATACAAAACCCCAAAGCTTGACCTTCAGTCGTAATTCCCCCAGGGTATTGGGCAACTAAGGGACCCTCAAGCCCACTCCCCTAAACCCCCTAAACTCCTAGACCCTAAACCCTAAACTCCTAGACCCTAAACCCCAAACTCCTAGACCCTAAACCCGAAACTCCTAGACCCTAAACCCCGAGTAACATCTTCCGACCAAGCTGAGGTTCGACGCATTCTACCAGCGCTTTGACAAGGCCCAGGCAGATCTGCTCTTCCTCTCTTTGCCTGCCGGCTTTTCCTTTAAAGGGATCCTTAAAGGGGTCTAGAAGGGATACTATAAGGGTACTATAGTATAGGGGCCTTAATAATTACCAATATTATTTTGGGGGTTCCTTTTTATATTTATAGTATAGTGGCCCCAAAACCCTATTCTACTTGCTCAGTATGCGGCTTGCTGCAAGTTTGGGTTGCTAAATCGCTTACTATAAGGGGTACTATACTATACGTGTACTATAGGGGCCTCAACAATTACCTATACTATTTTGGGGTTCCTTTTTATAGTATAATGGCCCCCAAAGCCCTATTCTAACTAGGAAGGTTTCTATATTGCGTACTACCGGTTTCTATATGCTGCATAGCAAGCGCCTGTCTGCTCCGTGCTTGCTTACCTACCTACCCGCGCCGTACCTGCTCACCCTCTAAGTCTTATTAAATAGCTGCATGCTGCTATACTACTTCTTCTACTGATACTACAACGATGACGACTGCTTCTGCTGCTACCATTACCAGTAGTAGTTGTAGTCGTCGTAGTAGTAGTAGTAGTAGTAGTAGTAGTAGCAGGAGTAGTAGTAGTAGTAGTAGTAGTAGTAGTAGTAGTAGTAGTACCACGACTACGACTACGACTACTCCTACTTCTACTCCGCCTGCTGTAGCCTTTTTTCCGATAGCAGCAACAACAACTACTGCTACAATTACAACTATAAATATAACAGCAACTGCAACTACAGCCACAACCACAACTACAACTCCTCCTCCTCCTCCTGCTGCTGCTGCTAGCTTTTGAGCTTGTTCTCGGCACTCATTACTGCGGTTACCACTCGCTACCGCCCGCCACTGCCACTACCATCTCCCATCCATGACCCGCATTGCTCTTATTCGTAGCAGCACTCGTACCCGTACAAACCTGCAAGCCGCCAACACCTCGATGCCCCTGCAGAACCCTAAACCCTAAGCCCTAAATCCTAAAAGCAACAACCTAAACCGTAAACCCTCAATCCTAAAAGCAAAAGCCTAAACCCTAAATCTTAAAACCTAAACCTCGAAAGGGGAAGCCGAACATCACCGAAACACCGTAACTTCTCGAGCGGAGGACGACGATGAGGCGGAGAAGGGTAAGGATGGCAAGAAGGGCAAGGCGCAAGCTACTAGGGTTTGGGGTTTAGGGGTTCATGGTGTATCATTACCCCTTCTCCTATAATTACAGCTACTGTTAAGACTACTAGTGCAGTAACAGAAGGGGCAGTTCGGGTCTTTCTTGAGTGCTTCTTTGCTTAACTGCAATTCGTGCACCGGGCCCAGGCCCTTCGGATTCCATCTGGGTAGTTGTCAAAATTAGGGTTTAGGGTTTAGGGGAGCCCTGCCTGGCTAGATCGCACAAGCGCTGTGACCTCTTAAGACCGGGTGTTCATGATGCCAAGCTGTGTTGTCTGAAGGATGCCAAGAAGGACGATAAAGCCAAAGGAAAAGGCGGCAAAGGAGGAAAGAAAGGCGCGCCTGCTCCGCTTGTCTTGTGTCAAGCTTATAGGCTGTATAAGGTGTATCACCAGCTTCCAGGGTGAGAGGGTGTCTTGCACTTCCTCTGCCCAGCAGCTTGCGAGACCATTTGGGGCGGAAGTGGTGTTCACAATAAAGATTTAGATAACAATCGTAGCAAATATTACTAGTAACAACCCTGATAGTAGTAATTTAGTAATAGTCATGACAGCAGCATTAGTATTAGTTGTAGTGTTAGAACAAGCAGCAGTACTAGTACTAGTACTAGTAATCGAAGCAGCAATAGTAAACGTTGAGTTAAAATTATTATTACTATTGTTATTATTATTATTATTATTATTATTATTATTATTAGATTTTCAGTATATTTTTCGTCGCAGTAGTAGTAGTCGTGGTGGTGGTGGTAGTAGTAGTAGCAGTAGATAGTAGTAGGTAGGTAGGTAGGTAGGTAGGTCGGAGTAGTAGTAGTAGTAGTAGTAGCAGTAGTAGTAGTAGTAATGGTAATCGTTAAAGTAAAGGTAATAGTAATAGGAAAGTAGAAGCGATAGTACTGATAGTAATTGTAAAAGTAAGAGTAACAGTAATGGTAAAAAGTGAAAGTGCCAGTCGTAGTGAAAATAATAGTACTAGCAATGTCATAGCAGAATAGCAATAATCATAAAACTAGAAATAGAAGTTTGTGACTTACTGAAGATCGGAATCCTTGCTGCTTGTTGATGTGGCCAACATGCTGGAGGGTGCTCGAAAGAGGGGGGCTGTCTGCAGCATTGAGTGCCAAAGTGCTTGCCCCCGGGAGAAGCCTTTGCATCTCGGAAGGCTTCTGGTGTTGAACACCGACCCTATAAGCCCTGACCCCACACCCTGAACCCTGCAAACGCTGCACCTCAAACACACTTTGGCACATATACATATGCATATAAATATAGGTTCATATAACATATACATATATATATATACATACACATACATATGTACATGCGTATATACATACCTGCATGCATGCACGCATGCAAACATACATACATACATACATACGTACATACATACAAACATACATACACGCATACATACCTACATACGTACATACATACACATACAGACATACAGACATACAGACATACAGACATACAGACATACCGACATACAGACATACAGACATAGACATGCAGACAGACGGACGGACGCACGGACGGACGGACGGACGGACGGACGGACCGGCGTACTAATACATGCATCAGCACATACACCGATACATAAATACATACATACATACAGATGTATGTATGCATGCGCGTATGTACATTTATGTATGCTTGTTTTTAATAGCTGTGTGTACGTGCACGTGCATATGCATGTTCATGTGTACGTGTATGCGCAATGTGCATCTGCATGTGCATGTACATGCGCATGTGGATGTGGATGTGCATGTGTTTGTGTCTCTGTCTTTCTGCCTGCCTGCCTGCCTGCCTGTTTGGCTGTCGGTCTGTCTGTCTGCCCGTATTACAAGGAATCCGTAATGAATCGGCATTACAACTTCTCCAGGCCTTTCAAGGAACCGCGGCCTTAAACCCTAAAACCTTAAACCCCAAACCCTAAACCCCAGAGCCACGAACCCCAATCCCTCATAATCCTAAAACCCTAAAGCCCTAACCCTAAATCCTAAAACCTAAGCCCTAAAAACCTTAGAACATTCAAACCCTTGAACCCTATGCCGTGCCCCAAAGCCGAAAATCCCTAAAACCCCAAACCCTAAAAAGCACCAAAAATCCATAAACCCCCCCACACCCTGCGATCCCCACCCTAAACCCTACGGACCCTACGAACCCTAAAACCTCACAAACCCTAAAAACCCCGAAACCTTAAACCCTCAGGACCCTAAAGACCCTGAAAACCCAAACCCTAAAGAACCCTCAAAGCCCCAAATGCCACCGGTAAATCCAGGGAAGGATGCCGAGGCTGAGGAAGAGCCTCTCGAGGCGTTCTTGGCCCCTCCGAGGGACGGTTTAGGGGTTTGGGGTTTAGGGGTTCTGGGCTTCGGGTTTTTGTGGCGCTTTGCGGTTTGGGGATAAAGGGGTTTAGTGATTAAGGGGGTTCAGGGTTCGGGGTTTTAGTTTTGGAGAGGGTGTAGTGAGCCTTTGCTTGCTGCGCTTCGGAGGTTTAGGATTCAGGGTTTCGTGATGCCACGAGGTTTAGAAGGTTCGGGCTGTGCGCATGCCCAGACTGCAAATCTTGCGGCTTGAGCTCGTCGGGGCTGTTTAGATTTGGGGTACGCAAGTTTTGGCATCTGGGTGGGGGCAGTCTGAAACCGCAGTTTTGGGAAAAGGGTGCTGAAGAATTTGGGGTTAGCTTGCATGCCAAGACTTGAGTGATCTACCATTTCCGGGCACACGGTTTTTGCATGACATGCTCATGCGTGCACGACATCAAGTTATCTTTACCGACGCTCTACCAGGGCGCAGGGTGAGGGCATGGATGCCATGCAGGCCACGCCGCATGCAACCCTAAACCCTAAACCCTAAACCCTGTGGCCATCTCCCAGGCGCCTGTCGCCCGTCTCCTCGCCGCCAGACGTCGGCTCACAGAGTTTCCCCTAGTAGTTCACGAAAGGCCCCCAAGCTGCATCTTAGGTGACGACAGGTGCCAGAGCTCTTTTTTTCATCTTTCAACTATACTTGCTATAATCTATATTAAATTATATTATGTTAGATTAGGTGATTACAGCCAACCCACGTCAAGCCCCGAGCCCTACTCAGCCGCCCCGGTCCAAAGAAGGCCTGAAATCCTTCGCCCGCCTCCAAAGCTTCGCCGCATGAGTTCGAGGCCCGGGGCTCAGACCAGCCCTAGACCCTAAACCCTAAACCCTAAACCCTAAACCCTAACCCTAAACCCTAAACCCTAAAACCCTAAACCGCTTGAGCTCTCCTTGGGCTCCCTTCTAGCCTTGATTTCAGAAGAGTTCTCAGCTCCTAAACCCTGAACTAAGACCCCTAATGCCTGAACCACTAAACCCTGAACCCTAAACCCTAAACCCCTAAACCCGAACCCCTGAAGCCTAAACCCTAAACCCTGAACCCTAAACTCAGATGAACCTCTGAGCCTGGAGAGTCTACCGATCCCACTCTGCATTCAGATCCAGGTGCCTGATGCCGCGTTGATACAGCGACCTGAACAGTTCGGGTTTGGGGCTTGGTTAGTCGTTCCTTCCGTCTGCTGTAACCACTTTAATGAACCTTTAAAGAACTCCTATCCTAGTTGTTCGGGCTTCAATTTTGTGTGTGGCTGGTGGAGGAAGACTCAGAGAGGCTCGAGGCATTTCCTGTGTACCTATCCGAAAAGGCCGGACAAAAACCCCCAAACCTTAGGCCCTTGATCTTGGAAGCCCAAGCCCGAAAGAAAGCCGAAATATCCAAACTCCAAGCCCCACAGCCAAGTACACCACAACAAAGTTCAAAAAGAGGGGCTTACACCCTAAATCCTAGATCTCAAACCCCAAATGCAACAGTCTGCGCCCTAAACCCTCAACGGTGAAACCTAAACCCCAACCCCCCAAACCCCCAAAACCCCCAACCCGCTAAACCCTAAACACCCTGAAACCCCAAACCCTGAAACCCTAAACCCAGAGATCCCAATAGCACTTAATTAAGGAACATACCTGAAATCATAATATTAAGGCCTCTATAATTTAAGGTATATTCCTTAATTAAGGGGTATTGGGTTCTCTGGGAACCCTACGTCGAGGAGATATGTGGGGCTTCCTTCAGGATGCCGAAGGTACGCCCAGGGTCTCGGAAGGGGCAAAGAAGAAGTGCGGTGGTAATATAGGGGCCTTAATATATAATTAGAATAGGGTTCCTTTAAGGGGTTCCTTTCAAAGGGGCCTATATAAGGATTATTATAAGGGGTATTATGGGAGTTTAGTATAGGGGCCTTAACAATTAGAATAGGGTTTTTGGTCCCATTATACTGTAATTTTAATAAGGAACCCCCCGAAATAGTATAGGTAGTTATTTAGGTCCCTATAGTAATGGTCGAGACGTGTTATCATTACTGGTACTATACATATACTTTTGAATTCTTCTCCTTGCTATTATTCCTGTTTCTATTGTGTTAACTATTCTGAGGTAGCGGTAGTAGTAGTAGTAGTAGTAGCAGCAGCAGCAGCAGCAGCAGCAGCAGCAGCAGCGCCGCAGCAGCAGCAGCAGCAGCAGCAGAAAACTACCAAAGATCGAAACCATGTGCGCCAGCACATGCCCTGATAGTGCGAGAGATAGTTGTCGTCGTCGTCGTAACACAACGCATGAGCGGCGAGTAAGGATCTGACAATAGTGCCAGGACCGTGCGTAGGTTTCCAGCTTGTGGCAGGCCTCCAGTAATCTTTCGTTCGACCTAAGACTTGCAGTATGTTATAACTATCATCAGGAACTTTACTGTTTAGCAGCCCTTTGACTGTTGCAGCTTCCAAGTTTGTTTCGGATGTAACGGTACGTCGTGACCTCGGAGGCAAGAAAAAAGCCCTATTCTGAAAGCAGCCCTGGGCCCCACACGCGAAATTCAGAAACCCAGAGAGCCTTTATGAATGGTCTTGCAGCTTCTGCGAAGTGCAACTTTAGGCTTGAAGTTCAGGGTTGCATCTCAATGCCCGCACACCCAAACCGCTGGAGCCCCGAACGGAGAAGCTGGGAACCAGGAGGCTTGGAAGAAGCATCTTGAACACGGGCTTCTAATGGTAGTTGCAATATTCATAGGTAGCACTGTTACCGTTAATTCTACTGCTGCAGTAGTAGGAGCAGTCATAGCGATAGAAGTAGCAGCAGCAGTAGTGAAAGTGAAGCAGCCCTAACCCCCTGACCTTAAACCTTACACACCCTAAGACCAAAAGCATCGTGTAAGCCCTCTGCAAGGGGCTTCAGGCTTTAAACACCGAAACCCCAAACCCTAAACCCTAAACCCTAAACCCTAAACCTCAAACCCTAAACCCTCCCCTCTTCTGCAGTTTCCCTGGGCTCCATCAACCGCGGACTGATGTTGCCCATGAGCCGGGAGAGTTGGATTCTGAAGGAGGCCACGATGACAATAGGGTTCCTTACATAATCTATATGAGTATGGTATAGAATGCTGCATTATGAAGACCCCTATATGAATCAAGACTTCCTTCAGGGGTACTCTAAGGGTCCAGTATAAGGGCCTGAATAAGTAAAGGAGTGTTCCTTATACTAATCAAGAAGAAGTCTTTAAAGTTTAGAGGGGGGGGGTCTCGTATAAGGATTTAAGTTCGATTCCAAGGAATATAGAGAGTCCCATATCGTTGTCTGAATGTAAGGTATTTCCTGAACTATATTCCTGCGAAACCATTGAATACAAGGGCCTGAAGAAGTATAATAGCGGCTAGCGCTCCTTTGGGTTCCTGACTACGAGTATAGTATAATATCCCTCCAGAACCCGAGCACATCTTATTCACGGAATATTCCTGAAAGGAGGGATGGTCTCTTCTTGGGATTTAAGGCAGATCTGAACTGCGGGGTATGGGAGTCTCTGAGAAGGACGGGGGTGTTCAGGGCTCGAGGGTTTTGCTGTTCTGCAGCGGGGAGCTTTCGGGTTCGAGGCTTCGGGCAGTCTGGCGTTTAAGTGATCATCGTGCCTGCACAGTGCATGCTGCAAGTTTTTACTCTATAATGGCCGTTGCCACTGTACATGCTGTGATGCTCAGGGTCTAGAGTGTTGGGGTCTCTCTCTTTCTCCCTGGCTCCCTGGCTCCCTGGCTCCCTGGCTCCCTCCCTCTCCCTCCCTCCCTCCCTCTCTCTCTC
>BGNK01002051.1:64078-89039 GCA_003297005.1 Symbiodinium sp. clade A Y106
GGCTCCCTGGCTCCCTGGCTCCCTGGCTCCCTGGCTCCCTGGCTCTCTGGCTCTCTGGCTCTCTGGCTCTCTGGCTCTCTGGCTCTCTGGCTCTCTGGCTCTCTCTCTCTCTCTCGCTCTCTCTCTCTCTCTCCCTTCGCCCTTCCTCCCTCCCGCCCTCCCTACGATGACTGGCTAAGGGCCTTCTCCACAGCCTCATCAGATTACTGTCATCACCCCATGATAGCAACTTTCTCCTTAAGGTCAGTCAAATTGAATTCCGATTGCACATGATGAAGATGACCCTGACGACAGCAGGCTGAATGAGAGGATCAGGATTTCAATGAGTCCTGCTCCGCCTCACTGTCTGCCCCTTCCTCCTCCTCCTCCCCTTCCTCCTCGGCTTCCTCCTGCTCCTCCTCGTCCTCCTCATCCTCCTCGGTCTGGTCCAATGCTTACATTCATGCTCATACTATGCTCATACCCATACTCATCATCATACTCATACTCATACTCATACTCATACTCATACTCATACTCATACTCATACTCATACTCATACTCATACTCATACTCATACTCATACTCATGCTCATGCTCATGCTCATGCTCATGCTCATGCTCATGCTCATACTCATACTCATACTCATACTCATACTCATACTCATACTCATACTCATACTCATACTCATACTCATACTCATACTCATCACCAACACTCATCATCATCTTCATCACCAACACTCCATCATCATCATCAGCACCAACGCCAGCAGGCCCTGTGTTTGACGCCCATGTCACGTCAGGGTGCCGTCATCGGCAGCCCCATGCAGAGGGATGCTTGGGAGCGCAGCACGGGTCAGCTGGCCTGCTCCTGAGAAATTTCGGTCACACTACCCAGAGACTCCAATATCCCTTAATTAAGGAATATACCTTAAATTATAGTAGGATCCCCAATATGCAGGGCTCAATACCCGTACATAGGAAACAGACTCCCTGAAACTATACAGAGGATCTCCCATACGGGAGTTTCAGAGAACAGGAAGTGGCAACATAGAACCAGAACAAAAGAGGATCCTCAGTACTTTAAGGGCTCCTAAGTAAGGTATGCGCCTATTTTCTGTAACTTCTCCCATGAATCTGAGGTACATGGCTTGATTGATGCGTATGGGACTCTTACCCCTGAGCCCTAAACCGCAGTCAAATCGATATCCTAGACCGCACAATCTCCCATCTCCCTGACTTTTGGATGTCTGGGGTTTAGGGATAAGGTGTTGTTCCGTGTTTTATGAGGGGCGGTGAAGGGTGTTACAAAGGGTCAACAGGGTAGTCAAAAGTCTTTAACTCAATGCTGGGGATTTAGAGGCATCTGCAACCTTCGACGCCCTTAGCGCTCAGTCCCAACGAAAAGCCAACTGTCCACGCAAACCTCCAGAGTCACAAACTCCTGACCGAAGCCCTCGCCCCCAGCTTGTGTGTTGAAAATGTTTTTCTGTCGTGCCCGTTATCGCAAAGTTGGTGTGTTTCTGTATATCTGGTGTTGACCTTTATCACCCCTCTATTAATATGTCTACAGGCGCATGTCTGTGTGTATACATATATATATATGTATATATGTATGCACATACGCGTGCACATACACAAAACGTATGCAGAGACACAGTACGTACGAAGAGCCTTATATTCAATCGTGAGCAGAAGACGAGGTAGTATCCCGGTAACCCAAACACAGACCCACCAATATTCCCAAGGAGTCCCGTATTGCGCAATACACTCACCAAAGCCCTGGTACCTTCCTATGATTTTCTATGCATGTATGTGTATATATGTTTCTGCATACAGGAATACACGTAACAAATGCACACGTAAATACATTAGTGTAAATAACTAATGATTAGTAAATGAATAAATATGAGTATAGAGACAATAGGTTGTAGACAGACAAACAGATGGATGCGAGCTTCAGAAATAGGGGTTCTAGTATAGAACCCTAAACAGTAGGTTCCGTCAAAATTAGGGCACCCGAGTCTGGTACCCTAAACTCTGAAGCCCTAACTGAAGCCCCAAACCCTAAACCCCTTGTAGCAACTCTTAACGGTCTTAACGGTTTTAGGGTTTAGGGTTTAGTGTTTAGGGTTTAGGGTTTAGCCGTCAAAGTAACCCTGAAAAACGAAACCTCAACCCTAAGCTTTAAAACCGACTGCTTTTGTTCCCAGCCCGAAACCCTAAACCCTAAGTATGAACCCTAAACTAAACCCTAAACCTTAAAAATGAACCCAAAACTAAACCCTAAACCTCAAATATGAACCCAAAACTAAACCCTAAACCTCAAATGTGAACCCTAAGCCCTTAAACCTCATCAGTCGCTCGCCGGAACCCAGGGCACTCGTGAGCCAAGCGTGTCCTCTTCAAGGCCCCAGTCAAGGCAAAGCTCCAGGCCGGCTCTTACTTGGAGGTTCATGGGTAGTTACAAGTAAGGGTTTAGCGTGTGCCGACGATAGGAAGGGAAAAAGCAAGAGGAATGATAATAGTTATCGTAATGGTAATAGGGTCAACGTTTGTGACAGTAGCAAAAGCAACAGTCATTGTTGTTGGAAAAATGTAAACTGTAGTTAATATTGCCATCATCGGTATCCTGATCATTCTCCTTAGCACGATGAATATCATTTGCTTTAGCTTTAGCTTTAGCATTACCAATCTTGTTATGGTTATGTCTATTACCACCATTATCATTATAATCATGATTGCTGCAAGTATGTGCATACACACACATAAAAGTCATAAAGGTATTTATGCAAATACCTACATACACATGTGTATACAGAGGTTTTGTGTTGTTTTGTTTTGTTTGGGGGGTGCATGGTTTTTTTTCGTTTTACGGTTTACGGCCTGCGGGACGAGTTCACGCTTTGGGGTTTGGGGAAGGGGGGTTTGGTTCCCCAATATCATCTGTTTGGTTTTAATAACGTATAAGCGCATGTGCATACTGCTGTTTGAAAGGTTACTATTCTTGCAATTCTGCAGTTCTGTCACGATTAGTTTGCTCTTCTGCTTGCTCTTGCAATCGTAGGGATCGGATTTATCAGGATGTGGAAGGGCACGTTTAGTTTATGACTCATATGATGTCGGTGCGGTTCTCGGGCATAGTTTCGGCACGTTTCGATCATGCAAACACCGCTAAAAAGGCGTTGAGCAGCTGGCTGCGAAACAACATGTCTAATCACTGGTGATGAAACTCTTCGCCAAATTCACCCTAAACCCTTGGAGAAAGGGTTATTGCACTTTAACAAAAACCCGAAACCCTTTAACCCTGAACCCTAAATCTATAACCCTAAACCTTAAATCCTATAACCCTAAACCCTAAATCTACAACCCTAAACCTTAAATCCTATAACCCTAAACCCAATCCTAAAACCCGAAACTGTCTGAGCCGAAGCTCCGAGCTTCGTGGCCAGGCCCAAGACGGCCAGCCGACCCTCCTCAGTGGGGAGCTGCCGGAAGGCCAAGCGCTCCGCTGCGACGCTTTCGGCCGGGTCCTCAGTGGTGCAAAGTTTCCTTCCCAGCCTAGGGTTTAGGGTTTATGGTTTAGGGTGTAGGGGTTTAGAGTTCAGGGTCTAGGGTTTAGGGGTTTAGGCTTTGCGGGTTTAGGGGTTTAGGGGTTTTGGGGTTAGTGTCAGGGTTTAGGGGTTACAGTAACGCAGCCTCATCACGTCTTATTACTGTGCCCGATTGTTCCTTCAAGACTCTGTAGAAGACGCGAACACAAACCTAGCATGGCGCAGTGCGGCATAAGCCCCTTTGCCCTCCTAGCTCCACCTTTGGGCGTCAGGATGCAGGCCTACCTCCACCAACCGAACCCCGAACTTCAGAAACCCAAGAGCCTGAACCCGGTAAGCGAATTTCCGAAGCCCCGGTTCAGGGTGTAGGGGGGACTTTTGGGACGGATGGGAGTTCCGGTCTGAAGATGTCGGGTTGGACTCCGAGCCTGCCCGGAAAGCGCCAGGGGTGCATACACAGGAACAGGTCTAGCGACCGTCGTTTGTATGGGGTATGCTGTAGAAGCCGAATAGCCTATTGAACCCAGGAGCCTTAAACTAAACCCAAAATCTAAAGCTCCAATCCTCCAAGACCCAAAACCCTAAACCCCTAAACCCCAAACCACCCCCCAACCCCTAAACCACTAAACCCCTAAACCCCTAAACCCCTAAACCCCTAAACCCAGATCCTTGCGTGCATCTCGCCCGGATCGTCCGCAGTGACTGCTTGCATAAACCCCTAAACCCCTAAAAAAAACCAAAACCCTAAACTGAACAGAAATTCTGAACCGCCAGGAGCTGAAGGAGTCCGCCTCGACGCGGACTGCCGCGTGGCTTCGTGCTTATGCAGCGTATGAGCAAAGCCTGCTGCAGGCCGCGGAGCTTTTGGCGTTTGGGGTTTAGGGTTTGGGGCTTAGGGTTTGGGGTTTAGGGTTTGGGGCTTGGGGTTTGGGGTTTGGGGTTTAGGGTTTAGGGTTTAAGGTTCAGGGTTTAGGGTTTATCCGAGGCCTCAAAAGGAGGGATGAAGGTTGGTAGGATGAAGGATCCCTTGTATAAGGACTCTCATTTGGGATTGCCCGACCTAGCTTCATCCCACCCTGGGTCCTCGACCTTGTTCGTGACGGAGTGTTTCACCCCAGACCCTGAACCCTAGAAATCCCCAAACCCTAAACCCTACACCCTGGACTCTAAGCCTTAAACCCTAAACCGCCCTGAACCCCAAACCCTAAATCACCTTCATCCCTCAACCGCAGATGTCGCATAATTACCAACTCTATTCCGTCATTAAGCGTGTAGTCCTTATAGCTTCGAACAAATATATAATATACATTATAGTCCAATGTACCTTAGACCATATTCTAGCTGCTCTGGCCCCTACATTCCTTACACCTCCTTAGGCCGTCATTCCATCTAGGCTCCGTCGATCGGCTTTGGGGCTTTTTGCCCCAGGGCCACCACCGTCCCACCCGTAGGGGCCTTGAAACAGGAGCCTGAGGCAGTCCTCTGAACAATTTCTGCATAGCCCATACCCGTAGCTGATGCAGCTTTCTGGTCCTTTACCGTTTGTGATCGTACATGATAGTTGGATGGAGAGAGGTAACGAGCCCCAAGCCATAAACCCTAAACCCTTAACCCTGAACCTGCCCAAAACGCTTTAAACACCGCAAGACCCCAACCCCAAAACCCAAAGCTTCAAACCTCAGATCCTAAGCTCAGGGCCCTCAAAAAAGGCCCTAATAAACCCCAAACCCCTAAACCCCTAAACCCCTAAACCCCTAAACCCTAAACCCCTAAACCCTTAACCCCTAAACCCTAAACCTCTAAACCCTAAACCCCTAAACTCTTAACCCCTAAACCCTAAACCCCTAAAGCCTAAAGCCTAAACTCTAAACCGCTACACCCATGGTCTCTGTCTCCCAGGGCTCGGGCGCTCCGCTGGGGTCACCTGCCGGGGATCCGCGCAGGAGCTCCCTCCAGAGGACCGGGGTTTAGGGTTTAGGGTTTAGGGGTTTAGGGTTTAGGGCGTGGGGTACTGTGGTGTGTTACATAAGGGCCCTCTTGGGTTCTCTAGGATTTTTACAGGGGTTTTGAAGGATTCAAACTGGGTTAGGCGTTTTGGGGTTCTGTCGGGCTTTATGACAGGGCTCTATGAGGGTTCTAGGCGGTTCGATGAGGATTTTGGAGGGTTTTATATTCGTAATGCACTTGTTACACGGGCCTGGTTTAGTGTTCTGCGAGCCTTCGCAAACCTTGATCCAACACCGTTTAAAATCCCCTAGAGCAAAGCCCTTGTTAAAACGCCCATAATCGCATATAATCGCATCGCAAAGTCTTATAAGCCCTTCAAACCGTGAAGAGCCCTTGTAGAGCCCAGATTCTAGATCCCCTTTACAACCCGTCTTAAATTGCTAGGAACTCCTTAACAATACCTTTAAAGGGATAGCCCTCAACCCTAAAGCCTATAGATTAAAAAGCCTGTAGACCCTATATCAGAAACCCTAAATCCTAAAGACCAAGAGCCCTGTTGGCTAACAGTTGCCTTCCCCATGTGGGATTTCCATGCTGGCGGATGGAATAGAGGCCCCTACAAAGAAATCTGCTGACCCAAAGCCTGACAGATCCTGAAATCTTGGACCCCCAGACCATAATCCTTAAACCCTACAGGCCCTAAACCCTAAAGACCCTAGACCTTGATCCCTAAACCCTATCTATTCCCCACACGCTATAGACCCTAAACCCAAAACCCAACGCACCCGAAACCCTAAACCCCAAACCTTAAGCCACAGTAAACCCTGAACCGTATAGACCTAAACAGGTCCTTATTCAAACGAGGACCGCATCATGCATGATCGTGTGCACCGGCAGTTTCAAATAACAGACCCAAACCCTAAACCCTAGAAACCCAAACCCTAAACCCTAGAAACCCAAACCCTATAGATCAAAACCCTAAACCCTAGAAACCCAAACCCTATAGATCAAAACCCTAAACCCTAGAAACCCAAACCCTATAGATCAAAACCCTAAACCCTAGAAACCCAAACCCTATAGATCAAAACCCTAAACCCTAGAAACCCAAACCCTATAGATCAAAACCCTAAACAACCCAAACCCTAAACCCTAGAAACCCAAACCCTAAACCCTAGAAACCCAAACCCTAGAAACCCTAGAAACCCTATAAACCCTATAAATCAAGACCCTAAACCCGATAAGTCCTGAGTCCTACTCCCAGGATGCAGAGCGCGCCAGAGTCCCTGGAACTCCGCCCCTCCTCCGCCACCCACCGGGGCCCCGGAGAGCGCCGGGGGCGGGCGCCAGGCGCGCGGGGGAGTTTTTTTTTTTTAGGGGGGAAGAGGGTTGCATTTTTTTTTTGTTGTTGGGTTTTTTCGGTTTTTAAGGGGTTGCAACTGTTTGGTAGGAGTGTGCGGGTTGTATGAGGGTTCTGTACGGGTTTTGTACTGTTTCTTTTGATTCTCGGGTTTTGAGAGCGGGGTTCGGGAGTTTTTCCAGGAGGGTTGGAGGGTTTCGAAAGGTCTTGCGGTTGTCAAAGGGTTCGAAAAAGGATTCGGAGTGTCACGAGTTTTTGCTTCAACAGGGTTGTGGGTTGCAAGAATGCTTGGAGTAACAGCTTGCAGGGTTTCAAAAGGCATTGAGGTCTCGAAGGCTTTCAAAAGGGTACGTGGTCTCAAAGCGCTCGGGGTTGTCAGAAGAAGAAAGTTTTAGGATCGCAGGTTCAGGGCTTGGTGCTTCCCCGAGTTCCGCGAAAAGCCTCGTCCGAACGGCTTGGCACCAATTGTGGGATTTTCATGTCTCCATTCGCTTCGGGAAGCCCGCAACACCCCAAGCAACATACCCTCAAGCCCTGAACCCGAACAGCCCACCCTTATTCCTGAACCCTAAACCCTAAATCCCAAACCCCTAAACCCCTAATCCCTAAACCCCTAACCCCTAAACCCCTAAACCCCTAAACCCCTAAGCCCTAAACCCCTAAACCCTACCTGAATCCGACCTTCTTCTGCAGTCACCCCTACGGCGACTCCACAGCAGCGGCAGCCGACACCGGCTGGTGGCAAGCGGCTGAGACGGCAGTGCTCAGGCGCCGTCCTTTAGGTTAGGGTTTAGGGTTTAGGGGGTTTAGGGCGTTTAATGGGGTTTAAAGGATTTACGGGGTTTAGGGGTGTAGGGGTTTAGGGTTTAGGGTTTAGGGGTTAGGGTTTAGGGTTTAGTGGTTTAGTGGTTTAGGGTTTTTAGGGTTCAGCGTTTACAGACTTGCGATTTCGTGTTTAGGATTATCGCGTCTCGCTTTGGTTGGTGTTTACGGATTTGCCGCGGGTGTGTAGTGGTTCAGGTGCTTCAGGCCTGGGTGACATGCCTGGTACTAGTTGCGTGTGGAGGAGCGCAGGATTGAGTTTCTGGAGTGCGGGTTTTCTAAGCGGAGGGTAAACCCTAAACCCTAAACCCTGAACCCCTAAACCCTAAACCCCAAACCCTGAACCCCTAAACCCTAAACCGCTAAACCCTGAACCCCTAAACCCTGGACCCCTAAACCCTGAACCCTAAACCCTGAACCCTAAACCCTGAACCCTAAACCCTGAACCCTAAACCCTGAACCCTAGAGGGTGCTTAAGGTTCCTCAGCTCTTAACCCCATACAGTTCAACTCTAAAACGCCCCAGCGAGAAACCCCGAGTCCCAACTCTGAACCACTAGGCCTCCTCGTCGACGACCTGTGGTTTTTGTTGAAAAAGGGGGGGGCTTAGGGTTTAGGGCTTCGGATATGGGAGACTTGGTTCGGGTTTGGTGTTTTCTTGTTTTCGAGATGGTAGGGGTGTAGGGTGGAAAGGGTTCAGGGTTTGAGAGGTTGAGTTCGGTGTCGAGGAGTTGTGGGCAAGAGGTTCGGCTTGGAGCTTTGGGCATGTAGTTCAAGCCCGAGCTGTGCCACTAATGCTCACAGCCAGATTCAAAATCCATAAACAGACTCTGCATCCTCACTAGATCCTACAACCTAATCCCTCAACTAAGCCCGCATCGCTAAACCTAAACCCTAAAGCCTGAATGAAATCCCAAACCCCTAAGCCCCATGTCGGAACGAACCCTTACACGAACCCCAAACCCTAAACCCTAAACCCTGAATGCGGCGCCTACAAACTGGATCGGCCAGGGGCCCAAACCCAATTGGGAGACGAACGTCTTCCCCGGCGGGAGGCACCTCCTGGTGGGCTTAGGCTTTAGGGCGCAGAAGAAGGGCGCAGGCTGTTTATTTAGGCGGCTGGAGTCTGAAGTTTAAGATATACCCTGAAGTCCTTACAGGGATTAGGATTAGGCTTCGGTGCTGAGGCATCTTGCTGCTATATGGAAGGTTCTAGAGGCATAGGTTTCTGCTACCTCATAGTCTTTTGTTTTTTGAAAGCATATGTTTAGGTGTTTAAAAGACCTAATGTTGTGCATGAGGCTGCTTACTCTAGTGTCCAGACCTGTGCCAGTGAAGATCCCTTGTTGAACCCGTATAGATCCCGTATAGCGTACAACCCCCTGTAGTATTACCACGAGTAAGGTACCTACCTTAACCTACCAAAACCTACTTTTTCGTAGAGTCCCTATAAAATCCATGTTCGGATTTAGAATAAGAACCTAAAAAAAGTAGGTTAATTATGGTAGTTTAGGGTATACTAAGCCCTTATCGTAACCAATGTAGCACCCTTAAGAGAGCCCCTTAAAGGAACCCTATTCTAGCTACTAAGGGCCCAGATAGAATCCCTTGCCCAACACCCTAAACTCCTGAACTCCTAAACCCCTAAGCCCCGAAACTCCTAAACCCCTAAACCGCTACACCCCTAAACCCTAAACCATGAGTCCCTACACCCTAGAGCCTAAACCCCTAAACCCCTACACCCTAAACGCACCCCTACGCCCTAAACCCTACCTTAACCTACCAAAACCTACGTTTTTGTAGGGTTCCCTATAAAATCCATATTCGGATTTATAAGAACCTACAAAAAAGTAGGTTATGGTAGGTTAGGGTAAACCAGGAGCGCATCGCTGGCTGGCCGGCCCCTTGGGCAGACGCGACGCCGTCCTCGCCGCTGGAGAGCTTCGGACCCCGGCAGTGGACCTGGTGGGACGTCCTGGTTGATTTTGGATTTTGGGCTTTGGTTTTGGTTACCGTAGTGTCTTTTTTTCGGGTTTCGGTTTAGGGTTTAAGCAGAATTTGCTTTTTTTTTTAAATTCGGGGGTTGGAGCTCGGCGAAGGTGTATAATGGTTGGGATGCCGCTAATGCTGATGTTAGTCATGGTCATGACGATGGTGGTTGTGATGCTGGCGATGGTCGGTGTGATGATGGCAGCAGATCATGTGGATGATGATGTGGATGATGGTAATGATGACGGTAGCGATGCTGGTGATGAAGCAGGGGATGATGAGTACAATAAGATGATGGTCATCATTTTGTTAAACAGTCATGTTGATTTCATTGTGACCTCGACACGGGTAATCATACTCGAGAAAGTCCATCGTGATAGATGTGGTAGCTCGACGTCTAGTACCGAATACGGTCGCGGACAACTATGGCATTGCTGATGATGATGTTGACTCGTATTAGTTCTGACTGTTATTGTGGGTGGCCTTCTTGTGAAGAGCTTCTAGCATCTTTTTGTTCATCGTATCTGATCACGTTGCTTATGCTTTAACCGCGTTAACCGTGTTCCTGTTGCTGTTTGTGGGAGTAGCGTTTGCTTTTCGTCAGCCATCGTGCTAGTTGTTCTTGTTTGCCAGTTCCGTGAATGTTGGAGGTTGTCATCATGAAAGCTCCTATCCTGTGGCTCCTTCAAGATGGATCTCCTCAACCCCAAAGCCAAAAGATTGTCCGGGTGCTACGAGTCCCGCATTTCTGCATGGAGATTACAACGTGAAGTAGGTTTAAAGTAGAGAAGGCACTTCGATGGAATTGCAGCAGGTAGCCCACATTCTGCAGCCCCCTATGTTGCGGGGACCAGGGATGCGGTAAGGAGATGGTGAGCAGTGCTCACATTCAACCGACGGGCATTCTGATAAGAGTAGGATAGCTTTTGTTCGCATGTTCCTGTCGCTGCACGGCCGCTGCCTTATGAGGCCATTTGGGCTTACTTCCTCTGCACCAGCCGCTATGTTCCAGCAGACTGTCTCACACCCGTAAGAACCCGGGTTCAGGCTTTAGGGTACCAGGCTTTAGGGGTCCAAGTCTCAACCCTGCCAAACGTTTCAAGCCGTCCTCCTTTTGCAAACTCTGACGCGCGGAACCCAGCACAGTGGCGATCGCTACTTGTGTGGGTTTAGGGTTTACCTTAAACTACCAAACCCTACTTTTTGGTAGGTTCTTATTATAAACCCCAATCTGGAATTTATAGGGACCCTACCAAAACAAGGTAGCTTTTGCTAGGTTAAGGTAACAGCCTTCAACCCTAAACCCAAGCCCGGAACCCTTAACAGCATCGCCGAAACTTGAGGGGGATTGCGGGGCTCTGACCTTAAGCGGCAATCCAAGAACCCGCCAAAACCCACTAAGACTCTTGGAGTGCGAGGCTTCCGGGTTCAGGGATTCAGAATGCTGCATGATACTATAGGGGCCTAAATAATTACCATTAAGTATTCCTAGGGTTCCTCATTATTATAAGTATCGTATAATATTCCCCGAGACTCTATTCAAATTATTAAGGCCCCTCTATTACCCAGACTTTTGTGTTGCAGAAATCGCTGTACTGTACGCCAAGACGCCGGAACGAAGCGTGGCATCTGCACTGTGTAACGTCGAGTCATAGAAACCATCAGATCAGCAGCAGCCTGCAGCAACACAGTAGAAAGACTAACCGTCTACATCATGCGAGCGGTTCTTAATCTTGAAGCCTCTACCCTACCTTAACCTACCAAACCCTGCTTTTTTTTGTAGGTTCTTATTGTAAACCTTATCCTATGGAATATATAGGGACCCTACAAAAAAAGTAGGTTATGGTAGGTTAAGGTAGTCCTTCAACCTCAGCCTGAACCTACCAAACCCCTCAACCCAAATGCGAAACACGAGGTGGACATGATGGCCGACTTCGAACCAGCCTTCCGTTCGGCAACTGCGAACATTCCGAGCATAGGCTAGACGTGGAGTGTTCGGATGGCGGATGCAGGGCTTTGGGGTTTAGGGTTTAAGGCTGAGAGATGTAGGACTTTCGGTTTGGTGTAGACTTCGGTTCTCGGATTCAGGGGGTTTGGTGTGCACGGGGGTTTCAAGCGTATTCGGGAGATTCCGAAAATAGGGGACCCTAATAGAATACCCGAAATAGTAGGATCCGTATTATAAGGACCCGAAAATAAGCTACCCCTAATTTTCGGAAACTCCCATTTCGATCTACTTCAGCGTGCAGGGCCCAACGTTTACCTTGAACCCTGGCCCACCCTAAACCCTCAACCCCAGATCTTCTCTTGGAGACCCCATCTCATGAAAGTTGAGGTACTCCTAAACCTCTGAGAAAGCCATGGGACCTGAATCCCAGCGCTTGTGCCAGGGAGCGGCATCAACTATTCACAGAGCGCGGAGATGCGTGGAGCCCAAGGTATACATGTACATGTCTACGCAAATGTCTGTCTGTCTGTATGTATGTATGTAAGTAAGTATGTATGTATGTAAATATACATATATATATATGTGTATATGAATATATATATATATATATATATATACATTTTTTTGGCATTTGAGTGCTGTCAGAGGAGTACGCAGCTTAATTAAAATGCACACGAAACCTCTGACTGCCAGTATGCACTAGCCGATGTTAGACACAAGCTGAGCAGAAATCCGGCACGTCAGGGCTAAGGCAGGGAAGGCAAACCGCTATAGACCCGGCCAGCTGCACAACAGCACGTAAAAACCGTAAGCGGTTAAACCACATCCTGCCACAAAACCAAACTAACTACTTCGCTCAGCGTGGTCATTGTGACTCCGCGCTGCCTCGTAAAACGATGGGAAGAGGGGAACGCAAAGCATAGTGCTGTCCCGCAGGCATCATGCAAGCTAGGACATTGGGCTATTTAGCGCGGCGTGGCAAATATAAGTGCCGTGGCGATTGGCTTCCACAGCACAGGAAACTATATCTAGCTTGACCCCACACAGCTGAATTCAAAAGTCGCCGTGCCCGTTCAAGCACGCATCCATGCGCAGTGTCAGTGTTTACACATACACGCGTGCCGAACCACTGAAAAAGGCAGACTAACCCTGAAACGGCTCATCTGCTAGTGNTCAAAAGTCGCCGTGCCCGTTCAAGCACGCATCCATGCGCAGTGTCAGTGTTTACACATACACGCGTGCCGAACCACTGAAAAAGGCAGACTAACCCTGAAACGGCTCATCTGCTAGTGCGCCCTGACATCGCATCCATGGTAATCATGGCGAATGCGACATCGAAGGCCATCCCTTCCATCATGCTGACGCCATCCATGCTGTGGAATGCAGCGTACACCGCTGGCTCCCGCGGATGGCCATGCCATTGTCCGCCATCTCATTGGCCTCCATCTCGAACTGGTCGAGCCAGTGGTCCTTGATGGGGACGGCGTCATCTCAATCAGGAAGAAGATGTCGTATGTGTCGTTAAACTCGCGCTCCATCATAGCCATCATAATTTTCGAGAAGACGGCATTGGAGCCGGAGACCCAGTGCTTGTTCGTGGTGTAGCCACGGTTGTCACAGACGTCTTGCTCCGGATTCAGCTTGGCCGACATGTTCTTCATGTTGGGAAAGCAGCTCATCCAGCCGAGAGCATCATTGTGAAAAGCATCTTCAATGGCACACACCATGCTTTTGGCTTTGGCATCGGGTCCCAGGTCCTTGCTGTAAACCAAGATGAAGTCGATCTCGCTCATGTTCGATTTCGTGGTGCACGGAATGGCACCGGCCTTATCCCACTTCGGGAACGCTATCCACCAGCAGCAGCAGCTCTTCCTCCGTCGAGAAGACCCGGACAACGGCCAAGTGCTCGTGTCCTGTGGGCATGGTGTCCTTCAAGTGCCCCTTGTGATCGAACACGGCCACTCCGAGCATCACATGTTCGTCATCCAAATTCTCGAACAGGTTCTTGCTGTAGGCGTGGCGGATGTAAGCCGGGAACTCGAAGCTGGTGTTCAGAAGAGTGTTGGCGTAGTTGCCCACCAGCATGGAATCCCAGTTGTAGGTTTGGCTGTTGNGGTTCTTGCTGTAGGCGTGGCGGATGTAAGCCGGGAACTCGAAGCTGGTGTTCAGAAGAGTGTTGGCGTAGTTGCCCACCAGCATGGAATCCCAGTTGTAGGTTTGGCTGTTGCCCCCCCCGCAGCTGCCCAGGCAGCTGCAAACTGGCATACCGCCTTCCGTTATGCGGCCATTGCGTGCGGTACTGGGGCCCTCAAGATACCCACTGCTGGGTCACTTGGGCCCTATATATATATGTGTTTTTGTAAACCTATGTATACATACGTACATACATAAGTATACATACTATACAAAGACTATTGTTACATGCACACACATATCCCCAAACCACCCCGGCAAATCAAGGCCCTGAAACTCAGAAGCTTCAGAGGTTTGCGAGCTTTGAACGTCGAGGCTTTACGGCTTCGGCTTTAGGGGTTTAGGGTTTAGGGGTTTAGGGTATACTGACAAACCTTACATACCGAAGGAGCTTGGCGTCTCAGACAAGAGATTCGAGCGAACACCTGGGGCTGTAATGTTCTACGATCCCAGGGCAGAGGGTCTTCTGATTTGGGCAGGGCTTTAAGTTCGCAGATTTCAGGATTCAGACGCCCACGTATCGAGCCTGCATCGGCATGTCCCTTGGTCCGCCAGTCCGTCCGTCTGTCTGTGTGTCACTCCCTTCCCTCTCCCTGCTCTCTGTCTCTCTGCCTCTCTGTCTCTCTGTCTTCGCTGTCTTCTCTGTCCATCTCCGTCTCTCTGTCTCTCTGTCTTTCTGTCTTCTCTGTCTTCTCTGTCTTCTCTGTCCATCTGTCTCTGTGTCCCTCCGTCCCTCTGTCCCTCTGTTCCTCTGTCCCTCTGTCTCTCTGTCCCTCTGTCTCTCTGTCTCCCACTCCCTCTCCCTTTCGGTCTCTTGGTCTTGAGAGAGCCTGCTGGAGCCAAGGCTGCGGAAGCTCCTGCGAGAAGGGCCCCTGAAGCTGACGGAGCCCAGGGTTGAAAAGCTTAGGGGCTTCGGGGTTTGGCGGGGGGGGGGGGGTTTAGGGGTTTTAGGGTTTTAGGATCTAAGGCATTAGGCGTTTTGGGGGTTCAGGGGTCAACTTGGGGCTTTCTTGGGGCCTGAATCATCAGTAATACCATTACCGGTTTCGGATTTACGTCTTGGGGCATTTATGTTTGGGTTTCATGGTCCCGCGATGTTGGGTCTCGCAGCGATTTGTAACCCTGCGACCAGCCCAGAGGCCCTCAGAATCCTAGACCGCAAAAACCCTAAACCTGTACACGCCAAGCGCCCAGAAGCCCTAAACCTCAAAAGCCCGAGATCCCCAAAACCTCAAGCCTGAACCCTTGAATTAAGTCCTCTTCAGTTCTCAGCCCTAAACCCCTAAACCCTTAAACCCTAAACCCTTAAACCCTAAACCCTAAACCCCAAACCCCAAACCCCACCCTAGACACCCCTGCCATTTGAGTGGGCTCTGGCAGGATCTCACTGAGGCCCCGGAGAAGTTCTTCGGTGCCCACCGGGTTCTCTCGGAGTATGCCACGAAGGACAGGGTTTAGGGTATTAGGGTTTAGGGTCTAGGGTTCAGGGTCTGGAGGTTAGGGTTTAGGGGTTAGGGTTTAGGGTTTAGGGGGGCCTTTGAAGCGTTCTGCAAGGGTTTCTGTAAAGGGCTTGGGGTTTAGGGTTTAGGGCCCTATAAGGGTCCTTGTAAACGTTCTATATGTAGAGCATTGAGGTCAAGTCGGTTTGAATAGGATGTTATAGGGTTCCTGTATGGTTCTATTCGGACGGCGCCTTTGTGGCTGGAGTAGGTTCGGGCCGAGGCTTTTGTAGGGGTTCTTACATGGTTCTACAGGGTACTTGTAGGGTTTAGATTCTCGGCCCTTCGGCTCAAGATCAGGTTTGCCCAGAGAACCCAATACCCCTTAATTAAGGAACATACCTTAAATTATAGAGGCCTCAATATCATGATTTAAGGTACATTCCTTAATTAAGTGGTGTTGGGGTCTCTGGGTGAGTTTCGGGCCGGGGTTCTTTGGTCTGAGTGTCGGGGCGTTGGGGTTCAGGGTTTAGGGTTCAGAGCAGAGATACTAAACATATTGGGGAAAACATATATTTTTCTCAATATGTTTAGGGTTTAGGGTTCAGAGCAGAAGTATTTCAGAGACTGCAGGCTTAACGGTCTGGTGTCGTAGTTTAGGCGTACCTGGCGTGGGCGGTTGTGTGAAGCAGGCTCCGCAGATCGAGGATGGGCATACAGTGATTTTTGTGCCTTATCTTCCTTGTCAGGACACCAGAATAGAATCAGCATGCCCCCCTGAACATCCTCCTACCTTACCCCCAAAATCCTACATCCCTGCGCCGCAACCCTACGCTCCCACTGTTGGCGACAACAGTTTCCCAAACCTCGAACCCTGAAGCATCCTTCGCCCTAAACTCTCGCAAAACCCTCAACCCTAAACCCCAAAGCCTGAACTTTCACCCGAAACTTCCAAAACCCAAAACCTTGAACTCTCAAAGCCCTAAACCCTAAACCCTAAACTCCCCAAGCCCTGAACTCAGCCCCAACCCTAAGCTCCCCACACCCTAAACTCCTTAAGCCCTAAACCCAAAGCTCCTGTGCTGGCAGGTAGGCCCAGGCTTCGGCATCCGCTTCACAGCCCTGGGCACAGCAGGGAAATAAGCGTACCAATGGGGCCTTAAGAATTGGCATAGAGTTTTACAGTGGTTTACAAGGGCCTTTGGGTTTTACAAGGCTTGCCAGGCTGGTGCGAGGGTGGAATATCGGGACCTTATTAACTGGAATCGGGTCCTTCATGAGGGTTCTCAAACAGGGGTCTCTCAGGGAAGCATAAACGGGTACTGCAAGGGTTCTATGACACAGGGATCTGACTCATTAGAAGATGGTTTTGCGGCATAGTATAGTATGACTATAACTATATTAGTCAGGAACCCTAAGCAGTAGTATCACTAATGGTTCAGGCGGTATTAGATTTTCATCGTAGAACATCGAAATTGAAATACGCTCACCAAGTTGTACATGTTAAGACATGACCTCGCGAAGTTCACAAGTGATTTAGGGTTTTTGAAGTGTCTTTCATCCCGAAATCTCAAAACCTCAAGGTGCCAAGTTTTCACACTCCACCCCACCCCGCCCGAACCCGAAGCAATTGCCCTAAATGCCAAACACCGCAACCCTAAACTGCCCTAAACCTCTAAACCCCAGCGTATGTGACTTCTGTCTAGCTCTGTCTCACCTCTATGGGCCTGAGGGAGGCCGACCCTAAACCCTAAACCCTAAACCCTAAAACCTAAACCCTAAACCCTAGATAAAAAGAGCCGTAGCGGACCGAGGTGCAGTTCAACCTCTTTGCTGGCACCATTCTGGCGTTGGGCAATGCACAGCAGGCCCGGGTTCAGGGGTTTAGGGTGGGTTTAGGGCTCCTTTAAAAGGGTTCCATAAGGGTACCATAGGGATCAATAACGGTTCAGAGGTTTAGGGTTTAGGGATCGGGTTCCAGTGGTTTTTAACGTTTAGGTCTGAGGATGTAGCTTTTCGAACCAAGGTTTGGGTTTAGGGCTGCCTCCGACTCTCAAACAGGGTTTTAAGATTCTTGGAGTTTCGACGCTTGGGGTTTACGATTCAGGGTTGGCTTTAATTCCTGGAATAGGGTTTTGTAAGAGTTTGCAAGGTTTCATCCAGGGGGCGGGCACCTTGACCACTGCAACAGCACTTGACTCTGGTTCAGTGCTTCCTGCCTACAGGGGCTTGGGTTTAGTGTTCTTGGGATTTCGGATGTTTACCGTGCAGGGTTTAAGTTTAGGGGACAGGGGTTATGGCCGAGGGCTTAGCCCTCTGTTGCAGTATCCGGTTTGTCAGCGAGGATCATGAACGGGAATATTATTCCCATATCATCTGTATACAATCGCGCGACGATGTCCCAAAACTATTCTAGTTGAACCAGGCCTCTAAACTCGTTTGGGCGACCCTCTCCGAGTAGCCCGCGAGTGAGTGGGGGTGCAGGGTTGAGGTTTGCTGGTGTTGATAGTCATAACCATAAACACAATGTCAGACTATTACAGTATGCATCAAGGAGATGGTTGTTGTTGTCAGTGGCTGTTAGTCGATGCTGTTATGCTTACTGACTACTCTTACTGAATCGTGATAAGCCATCATTAGCACTATCAGTGTAGTACTGGAATTAACAAAAGATTCTGGACCACCTTTCTGTAATTTTGGTGGTTCGTGCTGTTCAATGCGATTGTCGGAACAGCAGCCGCAAGATGCTCCCCTGCAGAGCCCTATAATTGTTTGTACGTCTCTAAAAGATCATCTGCCGTATCAAGCCTGTATACAGCCGTGTAGACCCCTAAACCCTGAACCTCTTATGAAACCCAAACCACATGCTCGAGTGGCAGGTGGCCGCACTCAAGGACATGCAGGCCCACCGGCGGGCAGAGAGCGGAGGGTGTTTCAATAGGGTTTGAGGTATGTTAGACACTACTTGTGTGGTCCCCTCAAGGGAATGTCAATGACTCAGTTCCCTGTACAGTTTGCTAGGGTTCAGGGCCGTTTAATGAGTGCACCAGTACCATGTCATTTCAGGACCACCTAACACTGAAGTATACTGAGGGCTGTTTATGATCCTATGCTACACTAAGGCTTTGCTACGGGGGGCCGAAACGAGCGGGGCTTGGTGCCTGGAGCTGGCGTACTCCACCCTACACCCCAACGATTTCCAGGATTCCCTCCTCCCCCGATCCCTTACAGCAAAGTGTTACACGGCCGGCGGCCGGCCTAAATCCGGCAAGCCGCCCATACACCCGTATGGAATCCTCGCAAAGACCTTCTAAAACTCCTTTGAAAAAATCTTTCAGAAAACCCATAAACAGCCTTACATAAGGTCTGCATAAAATAAATCCCAGCCCCTTTGGAGGCCAAAGGCCAGCTTGGCTGCTTCTGCCTCACCGAGAAGCTCGCGGGTGCAGGGCCCAGCGGAGCGAGCTGAAGTAAAAGGGGGGCCTTAATAATTAGAATAGGGTTCCTTTGAGGGGTTCCTTTTAAAGGGGCCTATGGAAGGATTATAAGGGGTATTATGGGAGTCTAGTATAGGGGCCTCAATAATTAGAATAGGGTTACTTTGAGGGGTTCCTTTAAAAGGGGCCTATATAAGGATTATAAAGGGTATTATGGGAGTTCAGTATAGGGGCCTTAATTTTTAGCATAGGGTTCCTTTGAGGGGTTCCTTTTAAAGGGGCCTATGGAAGGATTATAAGGGGTGAATAGGGTTTTGGATCCCATTATACTGTATTTTTAATAAGGAACCCCCCAAGTAATTTACGGCCCCTATATTAGGGTTTTGGGCTTAATAGGGAAGCCGGAATTATAATTAGTAGTACCTTTGTTTTGGGGTTGGGTTCCTTATTAAAGTATGATTAGTAATACCTTTGTCTTGGGGTTCCTTCTTATGTATTTATTTATACAGGCTTTTTAGTGCACCTTGTTGTAATTATAGCACAATCTATCTCAGCACCCCATTCTTGGTGAAAGCCCTCTAAAGCACGATAGCACTGTTGGCCATGTAGGAATCCCTTCAGTGTTTGATCAAGGTTAGGGCCTATAGGATATGGAATGTATAGTAGAAGCCAGAAAGTTGGAACATGGCTTTAGGAGGACTACTGCTAGGATCCCTAGTACTTTACCTTAAGGGCATGAGGATAATGATGTTCCAACTTTCTGGCTTCTACTCTATAGCTCAAGCGTATGCTCCAAATCTTCAGCCTCAAGAGCCTTCAGCGCCCTAAGCCTTTGAAGCCGTCGCCGCCTTGAACCCTAAGCCGCAAACCCCCTTGCAGACCGATGAATACCCCTTTTTAAGAAAGCTCGGATAAAGTCTTGAACCTTAAAACATGCAAGAGGGCATGAGAAAACCCCGTAGTGAAGTAACCTGGTCACCGCGCCGGAAAAGGGCCTGCCAAGAGCCTTAAAAGCGCTGTGAACGCCCTTGCAAAACTCTGATAAACACAGTTACCTCCGTTGTATAGGCCGCCAGAAGCCCAACCCCAAAACCCTGAGTGCATCAAAAATGGGTCTTATCTTCACCCAGGTGTGAACAGCGGCCTAGTGGTCAACACGACCTGCACCTGGGACGAGGAGAAGCGAGGAGCCTACCGGCTCTTTCGCTCTCTCGCTCTCTCGGTCTCTCTCTCGGTCTCTCTCTCGGTCTCTCTCTCGGTGTCTCTCTCTCTCTCTCTCCCCCTCCCGTCCACACATATATAATTACATATAGATATATCATACAGTATTATATCACAAGTTATGTATGTATATATATATATATACATGCACATATCTGTGCACATGTATATGTGTCTTCTTTTTTGCGACCATAATCAGGTTGCATTTGCCTTACTCTAGTGTATTCGGTCTAGTGCTGTGCTTTGTAACTGTTCAGAAACTGTTTGCCCTTAGTCTTTCAAGCGCCTGTGCAAATAAAAGTGATAGCATGATACGAAAGAGAGTTGCTGCTCTTCGTGCCTTTGTTCTTGCTCCCTGTCCCTGTCGGTGTTTTGTGATGGTTGTGATGGTTGCAAGTATCATTCGAGTTTCATGCTTCAGGTGGGTGTTCTATACAGCATGTAAGGTTGCAGGATTCAACTATCAGCAACTGAAACCACAGTAAATGGTGAGAAATAGATGATTATAACTCCGAGAAACCAGCCTTTGGGCTGTGGGAGTTAAGGGAATATACCCCCAACAAAAAAATCTATTGACATGATTAAGGCCTCAATATCACTCCCTCATCATGCCATTCTAAAGCTTTGGAAGTGCACTCAATAACATGCGACACAACCCGAAACCCTGTAAAATCTCTGCTAAAGAAAACAGGTCTAAATTACTATTGATAGTGTCCCCTTATGGTCCCCTGATACCTACACTGGAATATGCCCCCATACCCGATTCGAATAAATGCCCTTACGTTTCTAAGGCAGATGTTTCTCCTGGACTGTCCGGACGAGGGCGCACAGAAGAATTGGATTTCCCAGGGCTTGTCCGCTGCGGCGCGGCGGCGTTTATTGGGCCGTTTTGGGGGCTTGTTCTCTGGAGTGTTTTGTTTTTTTCAACGCGGTGGGTTCAGGGTTTAGGGTACTTTGTGGTCGGCCTTTTTCGGGTTTAGGATTCTGGGGTATGTGGGTGTTCAGGCTTGTAGGCTGCCGTGAGCTTTGACTCTTGAGCCCTAGATGACTTCTCAAACTGTGAGCCCTAAGCCTCCGAAAGATGTGGAGAAGATGGAATCCGCTCGCCGGCCAGACCGACGTCCATCGAGGGCATCGTGCGAGAACGTGTAATTGAGGAGTCGAGGGCTTGAGGGTTTTAGGGGTGAGGTCTTGGTGTATTGGAGAAGCCTACTCCCTAAACCCTGAACCCGAAACCCAAAACCCCATACCCTAAATCTAAACCGGAAAACGGCCCCTTAACAACACCTAAACCGTCTGTAACAAAGTCTATGTCAGAAGAGCCAACGGCCAAAGCTCCGAGCCTCAACGCCACAGCACCAAGGATCTTGCCGTGGTCGTGGCCAACCTGATCGTCAAAGGCCCAGCGGGTTCAGGTTTTAGGTTTGGGGTTTAGGGTTTAGGCGGTGGCAGAGTCACAGGAAGAAAGCAACAACAGCACGAAGCCCTTTGGCAGTCCTGCTGCAAGTACCGAGAGCGGCAGCAGATCTCGTAGTCGTAGTAGTCCTAGTCATAGTCGTGGTCGGAGCCAGAGTCGGAGTCGTAGTCGTCGTCGCGATGAGTCATAGTCGTCGTCGTAGAAGTAGCAGTAGCCGTAGCAGTAATAGTAATTAGTAGTTCATTGTGCCGGGAAATGACGGCCGCTTTTTGTGCCAAAGATTTTGCTAATCTAGCTAATCTTGCAATCTTGGTCCCCAAGTGGTGCAAGTGGCGCAAGTGGTGCAAGGCAAGATGGGCAAGATGACTAAGATTGCCCCTCCCTTCCCCCCCCAAGTGGTGCAAGTGGTTTTGGGCGCCAATCTTGCACCCCGCCAGAGAATCAAGATTGCAAGATTGGCGTACAAACTTGGTCAAATATCGGCCCTCGTTTCCCGGTACATTGTCTAGTTGTTGTTAGTACGAGCTCGCGTAGCAGCAGGAGTAGTAGGAGTACAGTCGGAAGGGGAGAGTAGCGGCAGAAGTGAGTGTGGTCGTAGTGATGGTCTGAGTAGAAATTCCACCAGATGGCAGTTACCAATAACAGGGGCGGCCTTTGCAAACTTTTGCACCTCAAAAAGTCTTGCTTTGAATGAGTTCCGCCAGAGATTCAAACAGACCAGGCCGGGCAGGAAGTGCTTTGCTTCGGGGAAGGTCAAATAACGGTTCGGTTGCAGTGTAGGCGAAAAAATTTGCTGCAACCATGCAGCAAGCTTGTGGGAGGCCAGCGGAAGGGGCCTCATGGCTTCGTCATGCAGCTGAGGCATGCCTGGGTGTATGGATGATTGCCGAAGACGCTGAACATGATAAGGACGCAAGGTAGCAAGAGTAAATTTTGCTGTACGGTCGCCACCAGAACGGCACAGCAGGCCAACAACGACCATACCAGAAGACCTCTTACATTTGCAACATGACTGGTTTAAATGGCACCACCGTGTCCCCATTGCTTCCATGTGCGGGAGTATTGCTGAAACACGCACACACACACACACATTCATATACACACAGAATACTTGCCACACATATACATATAAATAAATAAATGAATATATATATATACACACATATGCACACATGTATGTGCGCATCTAGATGGAATAGTTTTACGCGCTCGTAGGTCGGTGTATGCAGAAGCTCGTCTGCCTTTACACACCTGCGCGTCCACCTTCGTGCATGCGTATGCCAGCACGCCCACAGCATGCCAGCAGCCCACACGCAACAGGGCGCCGGCACTTGCTTGCTTTTGTGAGCTCCACTGCCGTAGCACAATATTCTGTAGGTATGCTCCGCTGTCATGGTTGAGGGATCAGGCAGTTGGTGCATGGAGCCTTTGGGAAGCCTTATGCTCTGACACCAACATGGGGTACTGAGTAGGCACTTACGAGTTTGTCCAGAGCCCCTGCGTCTCGCTGAGCAGCTCTCATACCTACAATCCCACAACATGTCCCCCTAACCCTAAACCCTAAACCCTAAACCCTAACCACAATGCCCGGTGTAATAGTCTTTGAAGTCGATCTCCTGAATTTCCTTCTAGCCCTAAAGGTCTAAAGGGGCCTTGAGCAATGGAGCAGGATTTGGGTGTGTATTGTAGACCTCTATATTGAACCCTGTCCTAAATCCTTCACCCCAAACGCTGGAAGCCCTGGACTCATAGTCTCCACATGATTCAATAAACCCTAAACCCTAAACTAAACCCTAAACCCTAAACCCTAAACCGCTCAGGGTTTAGGGTTCACCTGATTGTAATCTTTGAAGGCGAGTAGTGTACTCGTGCACCAGGTTTGGGCTTCCCCAGGTCGAGATTACAAGGCTACAAGCCCGAGCGGTAAGCGACTGGGGCCCGTGAAACCGTGAAACTAGTATATTATACCATAATAACCCTAATCACCATAATTACCATAACTACCATAGTTGCCATACTTCCTGAAAGGCAGAACGGGGAGCTCGTCCCCGGCGTGACAGCCCAGGCCGAGCACAGTTAACCACGGAAAGGTCGAGGGCTTCTTTCAGGGTATTCGGGTTCGCTAGGGATTTCGACAAGGATATATGCGTTCTATGAAGTTGCTGTCTGAGTTTGTATATCGAGTCAGAGTCTGGCTTGAAGAAGTTGTTCGTGGGTTTCAGTTTGGGGTGTCGTGTTCAATGCCCTAAGCCCTGAAGCTTAAACCCTGAACCCCTGAACCTAATTCCTGAGCCCCAAACCCAGAAACCCCAAACCCTATACTCTAAACCTTAAATAACCTCAACCCGAAACCCTGGGACCCAGAACAAGCAGGATGGGGTTTCGGTAAATGTTATCTTGTAGTCATACGTAGGCACACCCTTACTGCTGCCTCACGAGAGTTCGGTGGGGTTCTCAGTTAGGGCTCCCTCTCAGGAGCTTGTCAACGTACCAAAACTTGATAAGGAGGTATTTAGGGTGTAGGGGTTTAGGGTTTGGCATGGTGTAGGCTTTAGGGTTTAGGGCTGTAGGGGTTTTGGGGCAGGGTTCAGAGGGTTGGCTTAGGGGTTTAGGGGTTTGTGGGCTTTTGGGGTTCAGGATTCATTGTCAGTCTTGCAATCAATAAAATTCCCGCAGTCAGGAAATGCTATGGCACGAATCTGGAAAATGAAACACCAAATCCTTCAACTCCTCCTAATGCAGGAACCTGTTTAAGAAACCCTGGGCCTATAACCCCAAAATAGTAGGATTCATATAAGGAACCCTGATAAAGGCCCAAGGTTTCTTAATCAGGTTCTTTCCTTAAGAACACCCCCGCAACTGCCAGGACATGGGTGACAAGACCATCGGAAATGATCTGGACAATGCACAGATCGGCTTCAGCAAGGCCTGTGCGGGCAAGATTCCTTACGTTTCCCAACGTCATTAGGTTTTGCAGCTTTGGCCCTGTACTCTCAAACGAAACTACTGGACCCCTAATGTTCTAAGCCCGCCTAGAAAAGCTACACCCTCAACCCAAAACCTGGACCCTAAACCCCAAACCTGAAACCTAGACCCCCTAAACCCTAAACCGTAAAGCCTTATCGCCAGCTGAGGCTCCAAAATAACCACAAACCCTTGCAGAAACCCTGAACCTCCTGTTCAAAAGCCTATACCAAAGCACCCTAAACTCCCAAATGTCGAGACACTCTACGCTAAACCCTAACTCTCGATACTAATACCCTAAATCCGAAATTCTAATACCCTAAACCCTAAACCCTGAATCCTAATACCAAACCCTAAACCTGAAATCCTAATACAAAACCCTAAACCTCCAAGCCAGAGGTTTGGCTCCCAAAAGACTCCTTGCTGGACAAGTACGCGGGACTCGATGCCGGCGGCTACGTGGGGATGCTCAGTGATGCGGAAGTCTTTCTAGCGTCTTTAGGCTAGTAGGGGTTCTTCCCACTAGGGGTCTTTGGAAAAGAGTTCCTCATAAAAATGGATCCTCGTAGTAAGGCTTATGGGGGCTACTACTACTACTACTACTACTACTACTGCAACGGCTCCTGCTCCTGCTCCTGATCCTGCTGCTGCTGCGGCTGCTGCTGCGGCTGCTGCTGCGGCTGCCGCTGCGG
>BGNK01002051.1:89090-116749 GCA_003297005.1 Symbiodinium sp. clade A Y106
CCGCTGCCACTGCCGCTGCCGCTGCCGCGCTAACGCCACCGCTGCCGACAGCTAGGGCTACGGCTACGGCTACGGCTACTGCTACTGCTGCTGCTGCTACTACTGCTGCTGCTGCTGCTGCTCCTACCATAGGTGCTTGTATATACTGCTAGTACTACCACACTGTACTAATTCCAGTGCTAGTTCCACCTCGACGATGACGATGCGACTGTTATAGAAGATGATCAGTATACTTTCTTTTGTTGTGGATGACGATTATCATCTTTATCGTTGAAATTTCTATCACCGCTCTGAGTTAGCGCATTACTACTGGCATCAGCGCACAATGGCTAACGCTTGTGTGGTATGGGCTGGATTATGTGAGACGCGCCTTTTGCTCCAAACGCCGAGGTGCAGAGGCAGCGGGGCGGCTCAGTGTTTTTCACCAGCTTAGTCGCATAAAGATTTCATGTCGGCTACGTTTAGAATGGTGATGCCCTTTCCTCGCCGTTCCTCCTGTGGGGTATCCTGGATTAAGCAGATGCTCGGCTCTCCTCCAGTAACCCTTGGTCCCCCTCGATATCCACATAAGCTCAGCCATAGCTATGAATCCCCGCCCGAGGAGCCATGCCCGCTATAGAGCTCCCTGCGGTGTGGCGCATCATGGACAGCCTTTGGAGATCCACATCTTGGTAAAGGCTTTGGCGGCGTTTTTGCCTTTGTATCCTTCTCAAAAGCGTGAGATGCTAAGTATGCAGGGGTCTCGAATATGCCGTTTCGATTGCCGATTGCCGCTGGTGACGAGTGACGATGATGATACAGAAAACGAAACAAAATGGAGACGGATGAATGGATGGATGGAGGGAGGGAGGGATGAATGGGGGTGGGTGGGNGTGGGTGGGCGGGTGGGTGGGTGGGCAGGTAGGTGGATGGATGGATGGATGGATGGAGGGAGGGATGGATGGATGGATGGATGGATGTGGATGGATGGATGGATGGATGGATGGATGGATGGATGGTGATGATGACCACTATGACGGCGGCAGTGATGATGGTGGTGACACTGAAGAAGATGATGCTGTGGAAGCAACATGATGACCATGATGGTGGTGATGATGTTGCCTAGGGCCTAGGATGATGGTCACAGTGATGATGATGACGACGACATTGCTCATGCTGATGATGATGACGACGACGATGGTTTCATGATGGTGGTGATGACGATGACGATGGCCGCTGATGTTTTGATGGTGGGGTGTGAACACGTGACCTCGTCTGCTGTTGTTCCTTTCCTTCGTTTACCCACATCTTCTGTGTTCTACAGTTTTGACACTCCTGGACCTGCCTCCTGAGGCAAGGAATCACCAACATGGACATGATCGGCCAACGCCTGTACACTGGCAGGACTGGCTGGGTCATAGCACCAAGCTTCCCCACCTGGCACCCTCGCCACCAATTGTCAGGGAAGATATGCCAACACCCTGCTCTTGTATCCGCAAAATCTAAGCGTGCGTTGCTTCGCACTGTCGGCCAGTTAGTGTGAAGGCACGTCATTGCAATGTCCACCCTGGTCTTTGCCCGCACGCTCTACAAGTCCGCGAGAGAATATGCGGACAACAAGATGCCAGGTGCTTAGCATGACTCCTTGCACCGCGCTCCCACTTGTGTTTGTCTGCGCTCTTGTTGAGTTTAAAGCCTGGTTTGTCTGTGCTCTTGTTGGAGGAGCAGTAGTTTAGAGCCTGAGCTGTATAATTCTAGTCACCTTTTTGAGAGCCCTTTGAAGAACCCTATTCTCATTATTCACCCTAGGCCCTAAACCCTATTCTCATTGTTCAGGCCCCTATAGTAGCCCAGCGAGGTGTTGGTCTCCGCAGGGCGGCATGCCACTGAGCTCTGTGCCGCAGTTGGCAGCCCTGTACTTGGAGACGGACAAGGCCATTGGGCGGGGTGTTGCTTTTACTGTTGGTCTTATGATGGAGGTTCTTTTAAAATTTACGATAAGGATTTCTACAAGGCCCTGGTGGGGTGGTTACGTTCACAGGGTGTTATGAGCGTTACGATGGGGTTGTGTTCTTGGTGAGGGTTCACGGTTGAGGGTCTAGGGGCCTTTTGGTTACTGGCGTATGGAGTTCGGGTCTACGGGTTTGAGGCAGGGGCTCGATAATCTACAAGGCCTCGGAGGAGGGAGCCAGGGTTAAGGGCTGGGGTTTGGGTTTAGGGCCATGAAATTGGTTTAGGATTGAGGGTTAGGGTTTAGGGTTTCGGGTTGGGGGTCCAGGCCCTAAACCCCAAACCAAAATCTTACACGCTAAACTTCTAGCCTTCTCATACGCAGCCACTTTGATAGCAACCTTATGCAAACCCTATGGAACTCCGAGCACATGTGAAAGAGGCCTACGGTAAGCCCTAATATCCCATTGATGGCTAACTAACTAGCACCTAGGGCCCAAACCGTAAACCCAAGGCATCAGCCTCAACCCCCGCAACCGGTCAAGACAAGCCCCCGTTACGAAGATGCTCGAGCGGTTTAGCGTTTAGGGGCATGGCACCATGGAGCTTCAACGATCCTTTTCTCGTTGCCTTCCTTGACAACCTCACGCCAAGTTCCAGGTTTTGGGGTTTAGAAACCAGCTAAAGACTGGAAGCCTTGTGCCGTACACGATGCAGAGCTTCAGCACTCAAACATGAACCCTGAGCCCTAAGCCTCAAAGCTTTAAACCCCAAACCCTACATCCCCAAAGCTTTAAACACCTAAACCCTAAACCCCCAAAGCTCGAAACCCTAAGCCCTAAATCCCCCTCAGCCCTACATCCCCCAGACCACTCCTAACGCCCCCTCCGCAGCCACCAGGATCTCGGCAGGATCGAGGCGAGCTTTGGCTTAGGGCTTATGGTCTAGGGTTCAAGGTTTGGGGTTTGGGGCCTAGTGGGTTTAGAGCTAAGGGGTCGCGCAGTTCAGGGCTTTGGTGTTGAAGTTTGCAGGTCTCAGGGTATAGGGCCGTCGAGCTTCACTTTGAAGGTTTTTTTTTCGAGGCGCTGCAGGGGTCTAACGCCCTAAACCCCTTAAGCCCCAGGCCCGGATCCCCAAAAACCCAAGCCGCGGCTAGTTCATGTTTTGATCTGCAGCTGTTGTGCCCGGGATCGCCGCGGCGCCGGCAGCGCATGGCCTTTGCATGTCTTATGCCAGTGTGCCGAGCCGAAGCCACATGACTTTTGGAACAATTAGAATTACTCTTCACAAAAAGTCCCTATATAAGCATAGAAGATACCCCAGGGTCAGAGGTTTAGCTTGGTTGAAGTGTGTATAGTTTGAGCTTTGCAGCTTGGCGCTTAGGTCGACTCGAAGGCCGAACTCCAAAACCCTAAACCCTAAACCTTAAAAGCCTTAAACCCTCAACCCGAACAGGACAAAAGCGGGGTCACTGAGCCCGAAAGCTCTTGTTTAGAAGCCTGACTTTTGTTCCGAATAATGGCATTATGATTATACCAAAAAGTACCCCAAAGCCCTATCCTAACCATTCCTATACGAGGCACTTAACTCTAAAGCCCAAGCCCGTGCTCGTTGCCCTGCTTGTGAATTTGTTTTGGATGACTTCGGGTCCTTTCCTTCACTTGTTACATCACCGAAAAAGCTAGGGTTTAGGGTTTAGGGTTTCGGGTTGGTCATGCTGGTGTGACTGCACGCCGGGCACATGCCGCAGCCCTTCATCTCGGCGCAGTGTGGGCTGTCCGGGCCCCAGGAAGCTTCAGCCTAAACCTCGAAATCCAAACCTATACCCTAGACCCTAGACCCTAATGCAGCACAGACCCGCAAACCTGCAAAACCTAAGCCCTGCGCCCTAAAGCCAAAGAGCCTTTGAAGGTTAAAGCACCTGAGTCGGCCATTTGTTCCAGAGTCGTGTGCTCCAAGCCCTCGCCCCAAGCTTGAAGCCCCACGATAGGGTTTAGCGTGGTCTTATAGGGGTTTGGGACCTTTCAAAGTATTAGCAATGGCACACCCTTGCAGCCTCTATGTCGTTGTACTATACTGTCTCAAAACATGCCCAAACCCTGCTCTAATTATTAAGGTGCCTGAACTGAACAGCTAGCGCAGCCGCAGCTTTGGGCGAGGCACCAAAACTCACGAGCCGACAGAATGCATAGAGGACTTGGACGAACGGGTATAAGAACGATAACCCTAAACACTAAATCCTAAACCCCCTAAAGCCTCAACCCTAAACCCCTGAACCCCTAAACCCCTGAACCCCTAAACCCTAAAGCCACCAGTGGAATCTACAAGAGTTTCTACAGCTCCAAGTCTTTATCAGCGATGGAGCGATTCTGAGGTACCACTGCGTATGCGTCCTGGACCCTCAGGCAGGCTATGTTCGGGGGTTCAGGAGTACTAAATCTGTCTCAGCGGCTTTCACTTGCTTGGAGAGTGACTTCAAGGCCAAAGTACATGCTGTTTGGGTACATGGACCGTTATACCCTACACCCTTCTAGAACCCTTAACCAAGGGACCTCTCAGAGGATCCCTATGTGCATGGACCCTTATACCCTATAGTCCATGGACAGGATCAGTGTGGTGGAGCTCCAGAGCAGATGAACCCTGCTGCAGCCGAGCCTCTCGTGGCTCCTGGGGCCTGCGTTGCTGGGAGTTTCGGGTTTAGGGTTCAGGGTTCAGGGTTTAGGGTTTAGGGTTTAGGGGGTTGGGGTTTAGGGTTTAGGGTTCAGGGTTTAGGGTTTAGGGGGTTGGGGTTTAGGGTTTAGGGTTTAGGGGTTTTAGGGTTTTGGGTAGGGCTTTCGGGTTCTGTGGAATCAAGGCGTTGAGGTGCTGAGTTTTAGCCTGTCGATTCAGGTTATCAGATCTTGCTGGCTTTTGCCTTCAAGGTAAGGTGTGGTGCTTTCTGGGTTCGATTCGAGTTCGATTGCCGGGCAGCCCAGAACACGAAGCGCCAGCCGAGTTGCCATCGCAATCAATCGCTGTCGGAAACAGATTACATGCAGGCTGGTTAGTACTGCATTCTTGCCGCGTACTTTTGCTCAAGCTGCCAGTGTTGGTTTCAAACGACACCATGGGGCCTCGCCTGGGGCTTCGCCGAAAGCAATTGAATCGACCGTCACGCCTTCTCAAGATTGCCTGCTTGTCGCTGCTTGTGTGCATTATCAGTTGCTCGTCATCGCAAGGCTTTGCTAGAGTGCCTTCGGGGAAGCGCAAGTCTTGCGAGCACAAAGGAATTCCACGTGGCGCGTCAAGGAGGTGGACTGCGTTCAACACTTGTGACTGCTTGGCAACACGGATACAAGATGCTTTTGAGACTCAAATGCAAACCGAAGATGTCCCCGTGCTGCAGTCATGGGATGCTTATGAGTCATCGTTACCGGTGAGAGAAGGCACTTACGGAGTGAACAAGCTCTATTTGCGACCTTCTTGTGCTGTGAGAGAGATTTGGATGTCGCAGTGAGCCGCCTGGAACAGGGCACCGAGGATAGAGATCGTGTGGCATACCTTTCAGCCCCAACCAAACGTGGCAAATGCGCCGCCATCCTGCCAATGTTCTGCCAAAGTGTGGAGCGCAGCAGCCAGAGCAGTTTCACCCATTATCTCTAGATGCCCTTTGCCAACAGGGGGCCGAATCGTCACAGCTCTCCACTGTTTGGTTTACGCTTCACACTGCGCTGGCTCAGTCGCTTCTTACCCTGGTCCCGGGAGATGGTTGGAGCAGGCGCTGACTTCATGCTTCACTGCTTCAGGAGGCAGATGAATGGAGAGTATCATGACAGCGAATGGGCAACTGCCCAGTCCTTTGCCAAGCTTGAGAAAGATAGAGGCAAATTTCACGGATGCCGGATGAGGTGGAGAAGTTCCTGCAAAGAAATCAGAGCAAGCGAAGCAAGCGCCTCCTCCTCCACATTGACGAGCACCGCTCAATGAGTGACTCTCCAGACTTCCGGCTGGGGGCGATGCAGCTGGCTGGCTCATTGCCAGGGAGGTGTCGGGTGATTGCCACCTACCTCGAGCCACCGGATCTGCCTGCCCAGGGCTCCTCCAAGGTCTGCAGCTTTCCTATCGCCATGGTGTTGGTCGATGTGAGCCTACTGCTGACTTTCGACGCTTCAGACACTGCACCAGGCTTGCCGAAGATTAGGCTTCACGCAGAGCCCAAGGGCGGCAAGGAACGGCGACTGCTTGCCACGTTGCGTGTCAAGCTCAGCCTTTTGCTTGGGCAGCAACTTGACCAACTCCACATCAAACAGGATGATAGGAGCGAGTTACGCAATACCTCTAGATGCATTCAGGAAGAGCTTGACAAGGAAGGAAAGCTTGAGAATAAGCTTACGGGAGCCATCAAGAGTTTTGGGCTGAGCTTACCAACGCAAGGAAAACTCGTTTCTGGATCCGTTGACTTGCTGCTGGGCATGGATGATTCCGAGGCAGATGGCTTGAGGTATCCCGGAGTTGTGTCGCTGGACAACAGGAAGCTGAACCTTCCAATCGAGACATTGATGGCGGTCCGTGACACCAAGGATGATGCTTTCGATGTACATCAAGCAGCACAGAGCCTGTTTCGCCAATCAGCTATGGCTGCCAGGCCTGACTGGTGTGATGGGCAGCTCTTGGAGCGTGTTGGATTGGGTGATGCCCTTAACGAGTACGAGTTCCAGTGTCAAAGGCTCGAAGATGGCATCAAACAAAATGCCGGCAAGAGCGCCAAGATCTTTACTAATAAGGGAACACCTTGCATTGATGGTATCCGCAACATGGAGCATGACGTCATGCACCACGCGTTGTCAGAAGGTGGCAAGGCTGGCACTCACAAGGGCGTCGACATTTGGTTCAAGACCAAGCAAGACGAGTTAGTTCTTGCGGATGTAACTGGAGCTACGAGTACAAGAACCTGCCAAAGCAAAGCTCAACAGATGGCCAACAACTGTGATGAGGTGAAGACTGCCCTGCAGAAAGCAACTGTGCACATGAAGTCGGTCATTGGAATTCTATTGGCGCCGAGTTGCGCCAGCGCCATCGGAGAACCAACGTCAGTTCAAGTAGTGCAAGGGGATGCGGCAAGAGACTTATTGGGAGGCTTACAGCAGCTACTGACTTGGCTTGGTGAAGACGTCGACTGAGCATTCCGAGAGGACACAGTAGAAGAGCGCTTCTTTCTGGGTTTGGGAGCAGCAAGTGGTGGTGCAGCGCTTCAGGGCACTCCTTTGGAGACTCAAATGCTGGATTCCTGCGGCTTCAAGACAAGTCGGCTTGAGTGAATGTCGAAAGCCTAGCTCACTGCAGGGGCCTTAATAATTAGAATAGGGTTTCGGGGTATATTCTACGATAATGTGGAATCCCCAAAGCCCGCTTCCAATTATTCAGGCCCCTATATCATGTCTTTTGCCATGAGGTCCTTCTAGTTCCTTGACGGTGACTAGCCCACAACCTATACCATCCACAAGCTTGACACCTGACCTTGGACTGGACGAAAAAGACTCAACAACCCCAAAGCCTCAACTGAATGCTAAACCCTAGAAGACCTCAAAGCCCAAACTGGAACCTAAACTCCTACATGGGAGTCTTTGAAAATTAGGGGTAGCTTATTTTGGGGCCCTTATACTAAAGATCCGACTATTTTTTTTAGGGTACCATATTAGGATCCCATTTTCGGAAACTCCCATAGAACCCCAACGCCGAAAGCCTACTCCACACTGCGGTTGCACCAGGATGCCCTGCCCTCCGACACACTCGCCAAGCCCAAGCCTGCAATGGCGGCGCAGGAGGGGACTGGCTACCGATTAAAGGCTAATGTAGGAACCTGATTAAGAAACCCTAGGCCTATAACCCCAAAATAGTAGGCTTCATATAAGGAACCCTGATAAAGGCCCAAGGTTTCTTAATCAGGTTCCTACATTAACCTGGAGCATTTATCTAGTGTCGGGAGAAGGACGGGTAAGTAGAATGGTTACTCTGTGGGCTTGTCAAGGTTACTACAAGGGTTGGTTACTGTAAGGGTTCGGTTGTACCGTTACCGTAAGAGTTTCCATAAGGAATACTGCAAGAACCCTAAAGCCTAAGCCTCAAACCCAACACCCTAACAAAAGGGACGGTTTAGGGTTTGGGTTTAGGGCCAAACCACAGCCCAGATGCTCTCAACTCCAGAAGACTCTGGAGGACATGGCACCCATCATGGAAGATGACGAGGCCCTGTTTCCTTACCAAGTGTGAAACATCTCGCGACGGAGGGACTGAAGGTTCTAGGACCTTCCCAGGATTCTAGGGTTTGAAGGTTTGTAGGATTCAAGGTTTAGGGTTTGGGGTTTAGGATTTAGGGTTTAGGGTTTAGGGTTTAGCCTTCAGGGTTTGTGGCTTTGGACTTAGGGTGGGCGGTTTTTGGTGGCAGCCTGACGTGGGATTCCACGTGGAAGGGAACCAGGTCACGGAACGAAGGCTTGAGCACTATAGCAGCTACAACTCCGAAATCCCAAAACCCTAAATCCCTAAATCCCTGAAACCCTGAAGGCCTAAACTCCTAAAAGCCTGAAGCCCTAAACCTTTCCGAAATCCTTAAGCCAGTAAAAAGCTCACAGAGGTGATCCGGATCCGGACATAGACCCCTAAACCTATCCTAAATCCTAACCCCGAAGCCAAAACCCCTGAACCCTATCCCCTAAATCACAGGAGCTCTGTTAGCAGGACCCCCGAGCGAGGTGCCCCTAGACCCTGAGCCAGGACCCTCGAATTTGAACCCTAAATTCTAAACCCTAAACACTAAACCCCTAAACCCTTAAAAAAAAAGAACCCTTAAACCCTTAAACCCCTAAACCCTAAACCTTCATAAACCCTAAACCCGAAACCTTAATCCCAAACGCTACTTAAAACACAAGTCAGTCAAGGCCGAAACCGAGGAGAGCGCCGCAGCAGGCCGGGCTGCACGCTTTGAGCCTTTGAGCAGGGCTAGGGGTTTAGGGGTTCAGGGATTCAGGGTTTGGGGTTTTGGGGTTTTGGGGTTTCAGGTTTTTGGGTTGGGGGGTTTAGAGTTTAGGGTTCAGGGGGTTTCGGGGTTTAGGGTCTAGGGCTTGTTTAGGGTTTAGGGGCTTCGAGTTGAACTAGGGGGACCCTGTGCTGTTAAGGGACGACCCCCAGCGCCCTAGTATGATCCCTACTGGGAGTTATTCATCCCGTTCTACATTAGCGTGATCTTGGCGGGTTCTTCCTTGAGGATTCCTCACCCCTAAACCCTAAACCCTAAACCTCAGAGAGACCCGCATTTGGAACCGGCTCCGTTCTCGGCCAGGTGATATCTTCGCAAATGCCTCGAGTTGTGTGCGCTGACATGTGGGTGGTTGTCAAAATTATGGTCCCTTTTTGGGTCCCTATTATGGTACGGCACCTATTATTTACCCGAAAAGGGACCATAATTTTGACAACCACCCATGTAGGTTGCAGCTTCATTCACCTGCCTGGCCTGGCACACCCCAGAGCCCTGCATGGTGGTTATTGATAGATCGGGGTTCCGTCTCCATCGAACCTTGACCTGTTCATAAATTAGGGAACTTCAGAGAAACCGAAACTCTGTTAAAGGAAACCCCTCAAAGACGCAAAGGAGCCTCCTCTGGAAGCCTTTTTATGCACCCTTCAGCTGAACCTGTTAACTTTAACTGAAAGTTTGTTCCGAATCATTTGAAACCGTAAACCCTAGCCGGAAAAGCCAAACCCTTACAGGGACCCCAAAACCCTAAACCCTAACCCCGAAACCCTAAACCCTAAACCCTAAACCCTAAACCCTACAGGCCTCCTGCAAACTGGAGGCTCCAGCTCCTCAGCCGCTCCTCCCCGCCCCCCGGGCCGGCCCGGGGCGCCGCGCCTGCCCGGCCGGGTGTGGTCGCACCGGCGGAATTTTTCTGTAAGGGTTGGGGTTTAGGGTTTAGGGTTTAGGGTTTAGGGGGTTGCCTGTGGCCGGAAAAACCTACCTTTTTAGGGTTCCTTATTATGGTTTCTATATATAATTTCTTAAAAAGGGCCGGTTTTGGGGGCCAAGGTGGGTTTACGGATTAGGGTTTGGGGTTTAGGGGTTGGCTTGAAGAAAAGGGTCTACAGGTTTTTTTTCTTGAAGGGCTTTACAAGAGAGTTCTATTTTTAGGGGTCGCAAAAGTGAACGATACTATCCCTGCAACCCTTATTGGGAGGGATAATTACCAAAACTCCATTCTATTCTAGTTATTCCGGCCCTCTTTTGTTGCTGCTATACAGTTGTTTATAATATTATAAGGGGTCTGTACTCGAAACCTGGGAGTGTTGGAAAAGGGAGCTTGTGGTCTAGGATTTTAAGGCTTGGGGGTTCGGTGGTTGAGGGTTAGTGTTTAGTGTTTTAGGTTTAGGGTTTAGGGTTTAGTGTTTAGGTTTACGTTTGCGTGTTTCGAGTGCAGGTTTACACGTAGTATCACAGAACCTAGTATCAAATCTTTGCAAAAACAAGCGCAGAACCCAACCCTAAACCCTAAACCCTAAACCCTAGCCAACAAAGTCCTAAACCCTGAAGACCCCGGAAAGAGACTCATTCTCGACATGTCCCAGGCCTTGGCCGCCTGTGCCAGTGCCCCGGGAGTGCGCAGGCCCTGGGTTTAGGGTTTAGGGGTTGAGGGGTTCAGAGGTTTAGGGTTGAGGGGTTTAGGGATTTAGGGGTTCAGAGGTTTAGGGTTGAGGGATTTAGGGATTTAGGGGTTCAGAGGTTTAGGGTTGAGGGGTTTAGGGATTTAGGGGTTCAGAGGTTTAGGGTTGAGGGGCTGTTCGGAGGTTTAGGGTTGAGGGATTTAGGGATTTAGGGGTTTAGGGTTGAGGGGGTTTAGACTTTGCGCGATAAAGCTTTAGGATTTAGGGGGGTTTTGGGGTTTAGGGGCCCGAATCCAATGATCCCCATTGTAGTGCTTGTTCAGTCTCTCAAGGGCCGACTAAGAGGCAGTAGCAGCCACAGATCCCGCAGGTGCTCGCCGGCAGCATGCGCGGGATGCCTTCAATGTGCAGGCTTTTCTGATTGCAAAGCCCCTAAACACCAAACCCCCTAAACCCCCAAAGACTACAACCCCCGTAACCTTGGAAGCGCCGTTGTAAAATCCTTGCGGGGTTTTGAGATCCCGAGACAGAGTGTGCTTAAGATTGTGGTTTAGTGTTTGGAATCCCTGTTATGAACAAGGTGTCCTAGATAGGTTGAAGAAGGCCTTCTAGTATTCTAGAGCACCAACTCGATGATTGCTGCGTGGATTTGCAGGAACTCATCTTCGGTGATGCCTTAGCCCAGCGGGACTTCAGTGACCCTGCTGTCGAAGGCGCGGAGCTCATGCGTTCTGCTGTTAATTGCAGGTGACATTCTGAGTTCGGGGGTTGGGGTACAGCTCAAGATCCCCATCTCTTCCCAGACCTTCCAAAATCCCTTAATTCAGGAATATACCTTGAATTGTAATAGGATCCCAAATATGATGTAAGGTATATTCCTGAATTAAGGGATTTTGGAGTCTCCGGGCTAACATTAATAAGTTTCAAGCACTAGGCCATAAAAACCCCAAACCTATACTCACATGCCTAAGCTCGAAATCCCACGAGCCTGAATCCAAAGCCCTGGCGCCGGGGTTTAGGATTTTGGGGTTTAAGGTTTCGGGCTTTAGGGTTTAGGGGTCTAGGGTTAAAAAGGTGGGGATTTAGGGGGCCCAGCATTTAGGGTTTAGGGGTTTAGGGGTTTAGGGTTTAGGGTTTAGGGTTTAGGGGTTTAGGGTTTAGGGTTTAGGGTTTCGGGGTTTAGGGGTTTAGGACCTAGGATTTGGGGTTCGTAAATGTGAGTTCCAAACCCAGCAGCCAAAAATGCCTACACTGGAAATAAAAAGCAGACTCAGTCCTGCATCTAAACCCCCAATTCCCAAAACCCTGAACCCTGACATCCTAAACCCTGGTTTTTGACGCTTTTCCTAAACCAGGAGGTCTTTAAGTGACGAGTCTGAGAGGCTTGCACTGGCGAGACGCGAACTGCTGGATGGGATTTCTTGAAAACACAGGGGCTCCTTGTCCAACTGGTCTAGGTGCTTTAGTGTCTAAGGTCTGGGGTTATGCTAAAGACACTATGATTTAGGGTCTGTGCCAGAGTCTGCTGTTTCAAGACACTCCAAAACCCCAACAGCCCCAAGGCCCTGGAGCCTATAATGCCTCAGCCGTCAAGACGACTCACCCCTGAAGACTCCCGGCCTTCGAAGCCTACGCCCGAAACCCAGCAGCTCTCTCTGTGTCTCTCTCTCTCTCTCTCTCTCAACTTGTCTACCTAAGCGCCGAAAAAAGCCTTCAACCCGCAGCCCTCAGCTCTTAGGTTCCTGTCTAGTACCCTTTTGCCCCTCTTACTTTGGGGCCGAAACTTATTAAAACTGGATATGAGAAAAAAGGGGCACCCTTGTTATTAAGTGGTTTAGTTTAGGGTTTAGGGTTTAGAGTTTAGGGTTACTGGAAAAACTGGACTCTACAGAACCCTTGCAGAGCCCCCTTATACAGCCTGTCCCAGACATCAGCCAGCTGCAGAATGACGAGGCCCGACGACTCCCTAGGGTTTAGGGTTTAGGGTTTAGGGTTGGCGCCTGAGTAGCTGGTAAGAGGATTCTTCCAGGGGGTTTTCGGATTTCGCTGTACTGTAATGCCCCAGAACCCAGTTTGATGATCAAGTCTGTGATCTCCGGGGTTCAGGGTTCAGGGAAGTTTTGAAACCAAAGCTCCTTTTCGCCGCACCTGAGGGTACAGGTGTCAATCCTATTACCCCAGTATTCTCATGGTTTCGATATGCATCTAGGCCAACACCCGCTTTAGGGTTTAGAGCTCAATGTAGGGGGTGCAGTCAGGGGCCCCTATAGTAGCCTTGTGGCTCTAGTTTCATGATTTGGGCCGCTACTGCATCGTGCCCAAACAGCGAAGGCCGCGCACGAGACGTGTAGCTAGCACCGGCGCTCATGCAAACAGGAAAGGGATGCAGGTTTAGGGTTTAGGGTTTGCGGAGCCAATGATGGCCTCGGGTTTGGGGAATTACGCATTAAAGGTTCGAGATTTAGGGTCTAGGGTTTAGTAAGTCAGAGTTGAAGATCTATCGGAATCTATCGTTCTGGCTGTATGGCTTAGGACTAGAAACTGATTTTTTGTTTTGGTAGTGATGGTTTTTTTGGGTCAAGTCAGATGCTCCCAGCGTAGTGCCAAGCGGTTGGATTTAAGTATGCAGAGAGCATAGTGAAAATGGTCGAGGGTTCGAGGAGGTATAGAGGCACGGGTTCAAGGTACAATGTTTGGTGAGCTTTCTATGATTCTATAGCCCTTTGAACTTCCCATCTGATCGGCTTTCCACCTGAGCGCCCCCAGTCCTTCTCGGGGTCTCTTGAGTCCTTAAGCCTTAAGCCTTAGACCCAAAGCCGCTCACCCTCACCCGGGCCCAAAGGAACCACAATTTTGACCAACCCCTAAATCCCAAACCCTATGCACCGAAACCTAAACTGCCTTGAAAGCTAAACCCGAGGCTGCGAAGCTTCTGGGCTGGGGACGTGGCAGCTTCCGTGCGCAGCTGCGGGCAGTGGGGCTCAGCATTGCTTGCCGACGCCCGAAGCCCATAACCCTGCACTGAGATACTCTCAGTGCGCATTTTAGTCTTGCATGCATATGTAATTATATAGCACATATATATATATGTATGTATGTATGTATGTATGTATGTATATATGTATGTATAGATAGATAGATAGATAGCTATGTATACATAATTATATATATACACATGTACATACATAGCTGAAGAACGTGCAAGTGCACGCACACGGAGACATGTTTGTAACTAGATTTTATTATATACACATGTACGTACATACATACATACCTACATACATGCATACAAGCATACATGCATGCATCCATGCATCCATGCATCCATGTATCCATGCATGCATGCATGCATGCATGCATGCATGCATGCATGCATGCGTCCATCCATATATCCGTACATACATACATACATACACAAATACATACATTCATACAAACAAATAAAGACACAAACAAACATACAAACAAACATACAAACAAACACACACACACACAGATACATACATATATATATATATGTATATATATATATATATATATTCATACACATACACACACACACATACATTTTCTCTTTCACATGTCTATGTATAACCCTCGAGACAAATCAGCAAGTCAAGCCGCAAGTGAATCAGTATAAATCCTAAGCATCACTCCCGTTCAGGCACACGGCTTGGGGGTTTCGAGTTGTTGAGTTCAGTGTTTAGGGTTTAGGGGTTTAGGGTAAGGGTTTAGGGTTCAAGGTTAGGGGTTCGGGGTTTAGGGTTTGGGGTTAGGGCGGTTAGGGGTTTCAGGGCTTTCAGGGTTAGGACTTTGGTTTTCGGTTTGGTCCAGCTAGGTTGCTGAGGTTTGGGGCTCACGAGATAGTTGAGGTGATGGGAAGATGAGCTTGAGGGTTTGTACGATGGATCCGTGGTCTCGGGGGGTGGGGGGTACGGGGGCATGGACTTGGCTCGTGTAGTGCCACAGATCTGAACGTTGAACAGCCTTTTTTAATGACTGTTGCTCGTAATCGTGATGTAATGCGTCATGGTGCATGCTTCAGGACTTGCGAGGGGCGTGAGGGCACTGCCAGACGAAGCACCGCAGCCAACGCTATAGCCCGTCGTGACCTGGGAAGGTTTCGTTCGAGCCATTCCGCAGCCATCCCGTCTACTCGCACACGCCGCGACGATCACTCAGAACAAAACACCTTGAACGATTGGACGGTTGATGGTGGTGCTGTACTCTTGTACATTTGGGCGTTTGTATAGCCATCACGTCTAGGCATCCAGCTTGTGCATCGCGTGTGGGGAAATCCGATATTTCATGCTGCTAATATCGTTCTGCATCCTTGGGGCTCCGTAGCAACACTGACACTGAGTGTGTCGACATCACGGAAAGACTTGGCCTCCATTAAAAATCTAATGTCCACTCCCAATCCGAGTGCAGTGATATTGAACAGGAAATCAGGAAGCATTAATGCTCACAACGGTGATTAGCGTAAGCTTTTTCGTACACGGACAAACTTGACGGCCACTGTGTGCCGCAGACACAAGGTTCTGTACAGCTCACCGTCAGGTCAATACTTATGGTCAATTGCGAGCAGGTTAATGCGTATTGTCGGTGCTCACGCATAAAGCACAGTTTCCTGACAAATGAGAGATTTTCGGGGCTGTTTATGTGCAGTACGGACAGGTGACTCGTTCGCAATCCGTCCGTGTTGAACTCGGTTATTTCTAAGCTTGTAAAGATACAGCATCATTGGCGTCGGTATTTCATGTTCAGCAGTTCGTGGTGGAGTCGGTGGGGTACCCATTGGATTGATTGAGGTCTTGAAAGTTCTTTACGGCGTTGGGAGTTTCACGGTCGGTGTTTCTACAATAAGCACATCATGGCGGTACATTGTAGAACCCTGCTGTCGGGACCTTCATAATGGCTATCTCCTCAATTTTTATTGCTGTCGGGATTCTTTGAGCCACTTGCGGTTCACTGGATGATGCCCTGTGCCTAACTGTTTATGCTTGGGGTTGTATTTGATTGTCCAAACTATGTCCTTGCCAGCAAACTTCGAACAGGGCAGTCGTCTGTTGGGGACATAAGGAGCCGAAATCATTCCATTGAGTGTATGACTGATGAATATTGTTTTCCCTTAATCCCAACTCTAAACCCGCATATTTCCGGTATTCTCATTGTCGCCATGTTGTGTGGGGCTTGGGATTCAGGTAGGACGCATCTCCATTAAAGTTAAGTTAACTTTAAGGAATTTTGGTGGTAGTAGATCCTTGACTGCGGTATCAGGGTGGGGATACGTGTTTGGCCGCAGGCATCATTAGCGTTGCAGATTTGGTTTCGGGGGAGTGTTGGGAATTGGGTTCTTGCATGCATGCCTAAACTTCCAGGAGTCGACCTACCAGGTATGTTTCGTCTCCACAAATTTCAATATAGGAGCGATTCTAATTACAATAGGTTTGGGGGTGTGTTGCTACAGAATTACGTTAAGCCACCTTAAGGAATAGGCCCTTATACCGGCATTCTTGAATTAAGTCCCTAAACCCGAACCTAAAATCCCCCGACGCGCGAAGCCTTGGGCCCGCCTTGCCTTTGAGTTTCTGAGGACTTGCAGGGCCTCCTGCGCGACGTCGAGAGTCGTGAGTACGAGGACCAGTTGAGGATTTAGAGCTTTCAGGGTGTATGGCTTTTCGGTTTATGGGTTCTCTCGTCTACCACAGAATTCTTGAGTAACTGTGCTCAACATCTCGCTAGCCGTGGAAGGCTGACGTTAAGGGTTCAGGTACCGCCATCGATTTTGGGGCCTTTTTCTTGCACATAGGTGAAGGCGTTGAAGCTGAAGTTTCACGGCCTTTTGTGCCTTGACTGTCCGGGTTGAGGGTTTAGGGGTTTAGGGTCTGGTGTTCCAGGCTCACTGGGCTTCCTTTGCGTGTACATGTGATTCTGGTACTTGCTGATCGCGGCGGACCACGACCGGGACATGGTCGAACAGCCCCGAAATGCTGATACCGTCCACGGTCCATACATCTATCTTCAACCCTTCGAAGACTTCGCGCACTTTTCGGGAAACGTCCACGGAAGCTGTGCTTCAGCACCCTAAAACCAAAATTACAAGCCATGAACCCGAATCCCCAAAAGTTAAGGATGCTGAAGTGCTTTGGGTGCTGCGTCTGGCGCTTCGCCGGCATGAAGGCATGGGAGCTTTCGGTTCTTATATCATGGTACTCTACTATAGTATGTCATAATCTATGATGCTATATCACGGTTTCAATTAATGGTATATGATGGTAAACGATGGTATGTGATGGTATGTGATGGTATATGCCGGCTTCTTGTAGGTACATTATAGTATATGACGGCATAATTTACATGCCATAATGGGGTATAGTAACCTAAATTCCATTTCCTTCGTTTCAAGAGGCTGGTGTCTGCATGAGTGTATGTATGTCTGCATACAACTTGACCCGGATCTTTTCCTGCACGCCGGAATGCTATCTCCGCGCAAATAACACTCCCCAGCCGAAGCAAAACAAAACCGTACAAGGCCGGCAGACCCTGAACCCTAAACCCCTACAGAAACACCAACTGTTCCTAAACACAAGAACCCACGACATGAAAGCACGGAGTGCTCTATTCTAAGCCCTAGAGGCTGAAGACCATACTTCGTTCTACATGCCTTGGGCCGTTCGGGGCTTAGAGTTTGATTCGAGTCTAGGGTTTCAGGGCCTCAGTCCCCTTCTGCCCAAGAACCGCGATACCCACGCCGTCCTACGCCCTCAGCGAAGCCGAAACCCTGAGCCCTGAACCTCAAGCCCTGAACCCCCAGCCTTCAATCCCTAAACGGCCCTAAACCCTAAAGCTGAATCCTAGACGCTGAACCAGGCCCCGCGCCGTTGCGGCCTTCTTGCCTGCGTTATGCATTGCTGGCCGACTTCTCAGTGCGCTGTGGGGTTTCTTAGTGTTACTTGTACGTTTTCGGGTTCGGTTTCGGGGTGTAAGTTCAGAAAGGGGCAGGAGAATCACCAACACACACAAAGTTTGGAGCGAGGCCCAATCGTCTGCAACATTCTTCCCATTTGCGCTGTATTTATCTTTATTTCAGGATCGTCCAGTTCTGGCAGCATGAAATCCTACAGCGGCGTAGAGTCTTTAATCCTTATATACGCCCCCAGTATCAGTCTTTTAATCCTTATATACGTCCCCAGTATCAAGCAAGCTCAAGAAAGCACCTGGAAAGCCACGTGATGCTTGCAAAATCAAATCACAGTGTCAAGGCCAACCCCAGAATCCCTGAACCCAAAGCACCAACGCCACACTCCGACCATAGAAAGCCGACAGTGACTTAGCACCTCTTGGCTTCCCGCAGGCACGTCACGGCTTCCGCTCTTTGCAGGGATGCCTGGGGAACGGTGCAGGTGAGCAATCGGCCGTAAATCACTTATCAGCCCAATTCAGCCTCACAGTATCAAGCTACAGGTGAGAGGGGTGCGTGGTTTAGGTTTCATCTTGTCATGGCAAGTCATCACGGACGCTGGTATGCGTACGCATAGCTGCTATGGTGTTGACCATGATGCTGATAGTCTTAGGCTTACTACTGTCGATTTCTACTTGCTGCTACTGTAGTCATTTAACGCATGGTGCTGTTGCTGCTTTGCCTGTTGCTGCGCTGTTAGTCCTACCATCAGTACGACCGCTGTTTGTTCCACCAATGATTGCTGGTGCAGTTGTCACCTGCATGTGGACAGTATAGACGCGTAAATTTTTGCCCATACTGTTCGTTAGTATAATGTACCCCAAAACCCCACTATAACTACTAAGGCCCCTAGAACAAGCCCTTGCCCTTGCAGACCCCCTAAAGGAACCCTATTCTAATTACCAAGGCCCCAGTATGAAGCCTAAAACCCTGGGAGACGAAAGCGGCCTTGCTAAATCGAAACAAGCTTTTTGTAAGGGTAAAAAGTTTAGGGTTTAGGGTTTTAGGGTTTAGGGTTTAGGGCTTCGGGTTGAAAGGTTAGGGTTGAGGGCTTAGGTAAGTTTTAGGGCTTTGGGTTTAGGGTTCACGGCTTAGGGTTTGGGTTTATCGCAGCAAATTTATCGAGGTCTATCTCTGGGCCCACCGCAGCATAGCTGCACCCGCAACCCCAATCTATGACCAAAGTTGAGGGTGCCTGGCCTAATTTCGGGGTTCCTTATATAAAATACACCAATACTTTATTCTAATTAAATATGTAGGCCCCTATGCTAGACCCTTATAGTAACCCTTGAAGGAACCCCCTAAAGGAACCCTATTCTAACAATTTAAAGGCCCTATATTCGATTTTGGACCTCAGGATTTCTCATCCTCCTCAGGTCATTTCCAGAGCTGCAGCTGCCGTCCACTCAGCTCGGAGACAGATTATTGCCCGAACCCTCCAGATCGACATGAAATGTGGACCCGTGCGAGTCCTAGACCCTAAACCCTAAACCCCTAAACCCTGAAACCTCAAACCTGATTGCCTAGGCCCTAAACCCTTAAGCCCTAGTCCTAAACCCTTAAATCCTGAAGCCGTAAACCCAGGACCGTTAACCCAAAGCCCCTAAACTTCGAGGTTGGCACTGCTTCCCGTGCGGGCCGGCAGTGGGCAGCAAGGGCACCAAGCAAGGGGCCCAGAGGTTTGGGGTTTAGGGTGTAGGGGGTTGAGGGCTTGGGATTTCTTCATTGGTTATGCATGCAACCTTTGACCTTGTTTTGCGGGTTCTGTGATGATGGTTTCTCCTTGTGGGTCATCCATGGGTGAGCTCATCAAATTCCTGAGGATCTGCAGAAACCTCATTCATAAACCGGTCCCTCGCAATTGCCCACCAACCCTATTCCCCTAAACCCCTTATCCTGAGACCCCAGATGTCTCGAACAATAGAACCAGATCCCGAATCCAACAACCCCGGCCGCCAGAGTATATATTGTGCGTATACGTATGTGTCTGTATATATATATACATGTGTGTGTGTGATAGATACACTTACACACATTGCATATACGTACATACATACATACATGCATGCATATACAAACATACATATACAGTTGTATGTCATCTGAGAATGCCTCTAGCCTCTACCTTTTCATTGGTACACAGGAAGTCGACCGCCGGGAGTTGCAACGGCTGATGGAGGAGAGATGAGCGGTGTTTGCGTGATCGGACCCTTTAAACCCTAAGCCCTAGTTAGGTTCACGACCTTGGGGTTTGATGCAGACGAACGGTTACCCTATGACCAGCGCCTTTGAAGAACGGGTGTACTATAGGGGCCTTAATAATTACCTATACTATTTTGGGGTTCCGTGATATATTTATAGCAGAATGCGCCCCAAAACCCTATTCTAATTATTAAGGCCCCTATAGTATATCAACAAAGGTTTGCATATAATGAGCCCTAAACCCTGAACCCTTGAGCACCAAAGCCCCAAACCCTGGGTCTAGGAGTTGTCGTTTAAGTTCTCCGGTTCAGGGTTTAGAGTTATAATGTTTCGACTCATCCGCCGCGCTCTGAGCCCCAACCCCGAATTTCAAGTTTAGTCAGAAAGCTAGACACCGACCGCTAAACCCTAAACCCCAAACCCAAGAGGAGCTCAATGGCCGGCTTCCTGTCAGCACCGAAGAGGTGCTTCGGGGCTTGTCTTACCGACAGGTTTCAGAAAACTGCGGGCTCCTTTGACCGAAGTTTGCAGGGTTTAGGATTTGTTTAATTTGTTTAGTTCGCCAAGGCGTGACAGGAATAAAGACGAAAACCAGGGTTCATTTTCAAAAGGGTTGAACACTTAATCCGGGTACTACTTCATAAACGTAGACCTATATGTATAAGTATATACATTTATATACACAGACATTTGGATATGTAAACGTGTGAAAAATACATTGATAAACGACTAAACAAATAAACTGACATTTAGCTAAATGAACAAGTATATATATATATACATGATGAAAAGTTTATATATGTAGTCAGTATATATGTATATATATATATATACACACACACGTAGAGTTATAAATACGCATACAGACATACCTCTCTATGTGTGTGCATTTGTATATATATATATATATATATATATTTATGTGTTTGTTTATTGATGTAGTTATTTATCTATTTGTTTGTCTATTTACTTGTATTATACATGTGCACAGACTTTCAGCTGCTTACTCCGGCTCCGACAGGTGGATGTCGTCATCGAAGAGGCCCAGGGGGTTCAGAAGGATGGTAGACTGGAAGACCCTGATTTTTTTTCCACACCCTCGCTTTGAAGGATGCTATACTACGGACCCGAATCTTAAGGCGCTCGAAGAAAGGGGGTCTGTTAGTCAGGGGTCCGCATGATTTACCGGCACTTGCAAATTTCTTGAACTTAGGGTTAGCATTTTTGAGTTCAGGGCTCCCAGTGTAAGGGAGCTGTTAGTCTCGACCTTAGCAGTTAGAATTGCGGGGGTCGGGTTTGGAGAGTTTAAGGTTTAGGCCCCAGCGTTTGAAAGAGTCATGGTCGTACACCTATGCCGACATGCATGCACCAAAGGGCCTTCACCCTAAACCCTGCACTCTAAGCCTAAACCCGAAACCTTAAACTCCAAACTCTAAGCTCTAAAACAAGGGACCTCTACCCTAATCCCAGATCCAAGGATCCTTGCTACTAGAAGTCTTGCACCCTAAGCCCAGATTTGGATTTTGAATTCTAGGCTCCTTACTAGAACACTCCGTAAACTCTAAACCTTAATATAGATCCCCAGCCTAACCCTAAACCCTGAACGGCAAGCCCTCAAAAAAGCCCTAAACCCGACCCCCCCAAAAAAATCAAAAACCGAAACCCGAAACCCTAAACACTACTGTAGATCCCCAGTGGTAGGATCCGAACTCTGCGAAACCGTAAGAAAGCCTCAAAAGCTGTCCGAGACCGCCCCAGAGTTGAACTCCGGAGCCGAAACCCCCAATGCACCTGAAGCCTACTACTATAGGGGCTTAATGATTACCTATACTATTTTGGGGGTTCCTTTAAATGGATCCTTAAAGGGGTCCATAAGGGTTACTGTACGGGCTATTATAGGGGTTTAGTATAGGGGCCGAAATAATTAATTATCTTTGTGCTATCTTGGGGGTTCCTTTAAAGGGATCCTTAAAGGGGTCTATAAGGGATACTATAAGGGTACTACAAAAATAGGGGCCTATACTATTTTGGGGTTCCTTATTATAAATCTAGGATAATGGGCCCGAAACCTTATTCTAATTATTAAGGCCCCTACATTACTAGTAGAAGACGAGGAGTCGTGCTAGTGGTCGTCGTCGAGCCTGGGTTATAAACAACCGCCGGACACTTCGAGGCACTTCTCCTCGGTGGCGGCGACGCCCTGACTCGGGGCGACCTTATGCGGAGCCTGGGCGCTTGGTATGCCAATGTGCAAAGGCCTGGGTTGAGGGCAGCTGGGAGATTCGAGGAAGTACTACATCAGATGATATCATAAACCCTAAACCCTAAACCCTAAACGGAAAATGTAGGCATCTTATTAGAAGGATCCCGCATGAAACGAGGGAGCCCTCATTGTGAAACACTCCCAGAGGAGTCCGATTCTCCAAACCGTCGGGTTTTATGGAAAAGCCTGAATCATGTACAATAGGATTACACTATGATATAGCTCCTGTGCCTTATTATTTCTTATTCTAACTACAATATGATCGACCCGAAAATGGTTTTCTAGTCATCAGTGGCGATATGTGACCCATGAAGACCCGGGCGAGCGATTTTGACGGCAAGTCGACGCAATCAAATCGGTGGTGGTCGATTGTGATATGTGCTCGGTTGCAGAGGTCCCCCGCTACAACCTAAGCCGAAAACATCCGAAGACAGTAAATCGCTAAGCCCAACAATCCTTGGCCAGGAGCGACTCCCCGCCGGCTGTCTTCCTGCACGCCTGGGCCTCCGCGCAGGGCCCCCGGAAGAGAGAGGGAGGGTAGCAACTGAACCATTAAACCCTAAACTCTAAACCCCCAAACCCTAGACTCTCAACTCTAAACCTCTAAACCCCAAGCCCGAAACCCGAAACCCTGAACCCCTAAACCCTTTAAGCCCTGGACCCAGTGCCTTGAAGACCTCGATTCTACATTTTTGACTTTCAGACAGCAAAAGCACAGCACTTCACATCTTACGAAGCTGCATCAGACGCTGACAAGTATTGTCGGGGCCCGAATAAAGAAGAACACTATTTCTTGGGGTTCCTGATTGTATGTGCAGTGTCAGATACTCAAAATCCTCTTCTAATTATCAAGACCTCTCTATATTAGCCTCCCTGCACACCGAACCCACCGAACCCTCAACCCAAACGCTTCTGGATTGAGGGTCCTGACCCAAACTCCTTGGCAGACCGCAAGCCTAAGATAGAATCCTGAATAGTTAATAATTAGTTATCTTATCTCCTTGTCGTCCCTGTTGTGAGTACAGTGGAACCTACCGCAAAAATCTATTCGAATTATGAAGGCACCAAAGCCTAGCTTTTTCTCCAAGGCTTCTCCACGGGCGCGAGTACCACACCACCCTCATGGAGAAGTTAAGGCTTTTCGAGCATTTGGGGACAAAGGGCCCATGGATATCGGGCAAGAGTAGGAGAGTAGGGGCCTTAATACTTACAGTAGGGCTTCGGGGCATGTTAGTGTAGGGGCCTTCATCATCAGAACAGGGCTTTGGGCATGTTGCAGTCTGGTTATACCGTGGGCTTCCATAGTAAGGACTCTGGGCATCGTGCAGGCTGTTGGGTTTATACGGGCTGAGGGTTTAGGGATTTAGGGCTAGAAGGTTCTTGCTTGGGGTTTAGCTTGGGGCTTAGGGCCGAGAGATCAAGCAGGTTCCCGGTCGAGTCATAACATCGGTTGGCATCTCCTGCTCTCTTGTCTCGGCTGGTCCTGTCTCGAGCTGTTATACTTTACCTGCTGGTCTAACCACTAAACCCCTAAACCCTAAACCCTAAACCCCAAAACCCTAAACCCTAACCCAACCTATGTTTTTCGTCTTGTCTTCTTTGTTCTTGTCTTGTGTTGGTCCAGTGTTCTTTGAGACTAGCAACCCGAGGTCGCACACCCCGAACCTCCAACCCCCCCCCCCCCNTTTTTGGGTTTAAGGACCAGACCTTGGCTGGGGCTTATGACCTCCCGTCGTAGTTATCTCAGCGTGCTTGGAAGCATAAATTAAAGGTATCATTACAACCCCTGGCCCTAAACCCTAAACCCTAAACCCTACCTGAACCGTAAACCCCTAAACCCTCCTAGGTCCCAAACTCAAAGAACCAACCCCGAAGCCTTCAAAACCCGAGACCCGAAACCTGCTAAAGCACTAAACGCCGGTACAGCCGCTATGAAGCCCCAGAAGCATCAGGGGCCCCAGTAGTCCTAGATCTGAGACCCTGCAGATGGCTGAGGCTGGAAGATTTTAGACCCAAACAGACTCTCTCTTCAAGTAAGGAGTGCGGGGTGCCTGAGAATGTCTATACCCTAAACCCTAAACCTGAACCCTCAACCCTAAACCCTAAACCCTGAACCCTAAACCCTAAACCCTAAACCCTAAACCCTAACCGTCAACCCTAAGCCCTAAACCCTAAACCCCTAAACCCCTAAACCCCTAAACCCTAATGCCCCAATTATACCCTGGCCCGTGGTCGGCCGTCGGGCGCCGAAGTCCGAGAGAGAGCCCGGAGACTTTAATATCCCTTAGTTAAAGAATACCCTAAGCCCGTAGGGTTCCTTAAAGGGAATCTCTAAGGGCTCTATATGGGAATTAAGGGATATAGATTGAATTATAGTCGGATCCCTAGTATGATTTACGGTATATTCCTTAATTAAGGGATATTGGAGTCCCCCCTAAACCCTAAACCCTCTAGATCCCTTATAGGATCCCTCAAAACAACCCTAGGTATTCCTTAATTAAGGGATATTGGAGTCTCTGGGAGCATCCTGTGGGAGGCATCTCCTGCCATCGGTGCTGCGCGGTCTGAGACGCCAGCGCAAGGACGTAAAAATTAGAATAGGGTTCCTCTAAGGGGATCCATAAGGGTTCCATTAAAGGGATCTATAAGGGTTCCAGTAAAGGGATCTATAAGGGTTACTATAAGGGATCTATAAGGGTACTATGATGTAGGGGCCTCAATAATTTGAATGGGAGTTGGGGGCCTATTCTACTAATATGGGTAATTATTTAGGATCCTGTAGTACGGCTTCGCGTTGAGGGCTGTGGGCTTGGGAGTTTAGGGTTTAGGATTTAGGGCGTAGGGTTTAAGGGCTTGAGGTTTGCGAGTGCTGATGCCAAAGCTGGCATTCATAGTACGCCATCGCAGGGTAGTCAGAATGGGTAGTGATACCGACACTAGTATTCTAGACCCTGAACCCTAAACGGTTTGGCAACTTGTGTCCTTATTGTACTTACACCATCATATACCCCAAAGCTCTTTTCAAGTGATCAAGCCCCCTATAATGTGCTTCAGGGGTTCCTGAACAGACATCGACATTTGGGATACTTTAAACATCCTCCAGACATAAGCTCTTACACCAAACATGGAATCTGCTTTCTGTGGTCCCTTCGGAAATCTCCAGTCCTGAACTCACTAAATCCTCAACCTTCAGCCCTCAACCCAATCGCAAACCCCAAACCCTAGACCCCGAAACCCCCAAAGCCAAAGCCAAATAACAACCCCCAACCCAAGCAACCACCAAAAGCAGGGATGTGACATGATTACTATAGGGGCCGGGATATTACCTATACTATTTTGGGGTTCCTTATTATAATTCTAGTATAATATCTCCCCAAAGCCCTATTCTAATTATTAAGGCCCCTACATGACTTGACTAGTTACAGGATTGTTTTTGACAAAAAATTCTAAACCCTAAACCCTAAACCGCAGAAGAAAGGACGCGGCTGCAGCGTCCTCTCGGCTCCTGTCAGGGCCCCTGCAGCGGTCGGTGGAGGCTCATCGCCGTGGTGCTGTTTTGATTTATGAGGCTTAAGTTCATTAAGGGGTCTAGGGCTTTTCGGGGTGTATAGGGTTCTGCTTAGTGTTTTTGGTGTTTAGGGCTTAGTGTTGGGGGTTTTACTTTTCGCTGTTTCTCGGCCCTTTGTTGCAGGGTTCAGGCCTAGGGATGCTTAGGGTTTAGTGTTGAGGTGGTCTCAGATAGTTCAATTGCCCTCCCTAAACCCTAAACCCTAAACCCTAAACCCTAAACCCTAAGGTTCTTGATCAAGGTTTATGCTGACGAATATTCCTTCATTCCATTTAATTAACAGCTAGCCTACCCAGCAGCTGCAAAAGAGTTCAGGGTGTAGGGTGTATGCTTTGGGTTTAGCTGGAAGAACGAATAGCCGTAGAAAGCTCAAGCCACCATCTCGAGTTGAGGGGTGGGGTTGAGTGGGGNGGGGGAAGTATTCAACGCATGTGAGGATGCAAACGCGGGAAAGGAGGAGAGGATGGAAAGACGGAGGGAGGAGTGGGAAACGACGGTGAAGCGGAATCAGGATGAGGATGAAGGATGGGGATGAAGGACGCGGATGAAGGGTGATGAGGATGAGAGGATGGTTAGCAAGAGATAGGCCACCTTAGAAGTTTTAGGCATGTATTCAAATTTGAATCTAAGCCCCTTAAGGAACCCTTGATCGAACACTATCCCAATAATTATGGTAGGGCCAAGGGCTGAATCTTAAACCCCCTAAACCCTAAGCCCTCAACCTTAAACCCCGAACCCTGAGCCCTACACCCTAAACCCTAAACCCCAAAGCCAGGCGTTCTGCTCACAGGTGCCGCGGCAGTTTCTCCTAGGAGTCCAACGGTTATTTGTGCGGAACCCTGCGCGGTTTGACAACCCGCTTGCCCCCTCGAGTGCTGCCTTTCTGCAGCAGGGGTGTGTCGGGTGTACCGGCTTGGGTTGGGCTTGGCAGTACACCCGTCTCTCTCTGCACATGTAGCTTGTATATTATATCGTATGGCTTGTGCATGCATTTCAGTGCAGCTCCGCAAGCATNCACATGTAGCTTGTATATTATATCGTATGGCTTGTGCATGCATTTCAGTGCAGCTCCGCAAGCATTGTTCAGTTGCTGTGCAACTTCCCAAGTTGTTCCATCGTGGGTGCTGGGCCACAATTTGAAGCCGCTTGTGCTCTCCTTTTTGTGCTTGTCATGGACGCCGACAAATATGGCCCATGCCCCCTACCGATGCCGCAACTTTTGGGTCTTGGCCCATATTGGGTAAAAGGCGGGANTTCACCCAGGCGGAAACAGTTGGTGCTCTTCCAACAGCCCTCCAACTACAGCCCTTGGAGGAGGTGGACACCTGGGCGTCGTGGCCTCGTCTGCAATGCGCTCTTACAGATACACCAAACACAGGGCCGCCCGTGCCAGCTTGCAGTACGCCGCGCTTGCCGAAAGACTTGCCCGCTGCTTTGGTACAGCCAGTTACTTCGTTGCAAGAGCTCGAGTCTTCCAAAGTCCAGAAGTGGGTATCGTTGTGGACGGTATCGCTGGGAGATCTCATCAAGTACTCGTGTTTCAGCCAGCTTGGTGCCTTGGCCCTGGACACGCTGCAGCAGATTTTGTCCACCAAAGCGGCGTCTACCCTTCAACGACACCTAGGAGGGTGGAAGTGCTGGTTNAGCAGATTTTGTCCACCAAAGCGGCGTCTACCCTTCAACGACACCTAGGAGGGTGGAAGTGCTGGTTGGAGTTCGCTGGTTCAGCTTGTGCGTCTGCGTGGAGCCCCGAACTTGTTGTTCTAGTTGGATTCTTCAAAGGGCTAGCTGAGTCCAGCCGTGCTTCGGATGCCCCACTCCGAGCCATGCGCTTTGCAGCCGGGGTGATGGGCTGGAAAGGCTTGCTCAGCCACCTCGAAACTCAAGCGGTCTGTGCCTGGGCCGGGGGGAGGTCCACAAGAAGGCTCGCAAGGAGGCCCTGCCCTTGCCGTTATGGGTAGTGGCCAAACTTGAGGCAACGCTGCACGAGGCATTGGCTGGCACGCCGTCAGAGGAGACGATGGTTCTCGTGGTTTTCCTTTGCATGCTTTGGGGTGCCTTGCGTTTCAGTGACATTCAGCGGTCTGCCTCGCGGGATA
>BGNK01002052.1:761-53724 GCA_003297005.1 Symbiodinium sp. clade A Y106
CCGAAGTACCGGGGCTATACTCAGGCTGAATGGGACGAGTATAATCGCTCACGCCGCCGCGGCCAGTATTCGCAAGCCGAGTGGGATGCCTGGAATCGCTCCCGTCGGTATTGATTACTAGTACGCCTTTTGATTCCATTTCGCATTTGCTTCGGACACGCAGGGCTCCCCTAGGCTGTGCTTTATAGATGCTCGCTTCGGCAAAGGTTTCAATCCCACTGTTAGCCCAGGGCAACCTGGAGCCAGTGTAGCTTATCCGCCTTAGCTTGAGCAGCACGGCGAGGGGGGTGTAGATTTTACCCTGCCTCCAGATGTATTCTAAGTGTNGTCCTTAGCATTGTCGTTACGCAACTTACTGCTCAAGTCCCAGCAGGATAAAAAGGACTCCTGCACAGGTAGACTTAACGGTAGCACTGTTGTGTGTTGCTGTAACCTGTGAAACTTCAAGATTAGCATTTCGTGACAGTCGATATCCACCGCTCTAATTTAACGGACTAGTCTTCCCCCGATTATAAAACCAACTAAAACCACCCCCTCCCTTCCTCTCCCCCGCAATACAAAAGCAGATTTTGCCCGATTTGGGTTTGGCGTCTTCACTTATGCCTTGAACAAGAGAGAGAGAGAGAGAGAGCGAGAAGGAGGGGTTTCTTTATTGGTATGTTCGTTCTTGTTGAACGCCGGCCTGCATGTCTTTCCAACCTTTCATTAACACAAAGGTTTTCTCTCCTGCTTCGCTCAACACCCAGCCGGCGGGGCAACCCCCATTTTTCCACTTGTGCACTCTTGCCCAAGTAACTCGTTCAACTTCGCGAAACCATCAACGGGGGCAAAACCCCACTTCTCAGCTGTGCTGATGTGTACCATAGTAGAGCTTCGATACCGTTATCGGTTATGACCCTTTCAGGATCGGGTTTCAAAATTAGGGTGGTTTTAATACACGGCGGAGGTGATGAAGTTGTTTATTCCGGTTGCATCGCAACGGCAAGTCCTGACGGCAGCCGTTGGATTTGAGCTTTCCGATCCGTTCGTACCTGGACGATAGGTCGCTTCTGACCTGTCGCCACCGTCCCCTTTACCTCTTGCAACTTAGGACTTTTGGACTTTGTCCCCGCCGCGTTATTGTATGTTTTTGTCAGGTCCCTACCGGGTCATTTATCCGCACTGTCCCTTCTTGGCTTCTGTCCGGTATACCGAATACATATCCGTCGCCTGCATCTCGAGGATCCGGTCCGATCAGTTACGCCATCCGGACAGAGCCGCGGAATTCAAGCCACCGGAAAAAGAATCGTTTCCACTTCTTCCGCTGTCGCTTCCTAGAGCCGAGCGTAACGAGCTAGTGCAACCGGATGAATATATCGGGGTTTGGAAGCGAAGGACCACAATCGAAACCAAGGCAGACGCCGATTCCCTGTATCATCTCATGAGCCAGCATCTGATGCTCGTCATTAGACTGACTGGACGCACGATGAAGCAGGTAGTGTTTTCGGTATGGACATTGCTATTCAGACAATTGAGCCTGGCCGCGCTCTTTCTGTGGCAAGTGTTGATGGTACTGATAACAGCCGCTTGGGTGCGTGAACCAGTGGCTGGGACGGCAACGAATCTTGGATAGGAGACTCGTATGACTCCCCCCGCACCGACAGTGGATGAGTTGCCACCTCAGTTGCGTTTGTCAGATGCCATGGCATGCATTTTCGAGCATGCAAGATACAAGACCGTACCGCATTCTCACAAACTGCGCAAGGCTGGCCATCGACCGCAAGCCTTTCGAAGGGGTGTTGCCCGTTTCGGAGGCTGTTGCGCAGGCTCCACAAGTCCAGGCGGCGGCTCAGGAGATGCAGCCGCAGGTGGGCGTGTAAACGGGAGCAGAAGCCATCAAGCACACAGAGTGACAGGTCAAACCACCGCCGCCTCCAGATCCGTCGCCGTCTCCGTCGGGACCTTCTGCCTACATAGAGGAACATCCTCTTGTAACAAGCTTTTGACACATATTGTCACCGTGACATGTACATGTAAGCTCAGGTTTGATTTTGCACAACAAGGACGACAGGAAGACTCCAAGGTCAGCTTCCACTGTTCGGGCATGGCGGTCGATTCTTGCATCATCTGGGCTTGAAAAACAGTGTGCGTCAGATTTAGCAGTCCTGCTGAGAAGCAGATCGAATCAATCATGAGGTCTGCTTGTGTACCAAGCGTTCTTACGTTGTCTCTTTCTGCAGGCCTCGTTCAGCTTCGGATCATAGCTTCGTTTTGTGTGCCCGGTTTTGGTCTGGCTGGCCTAGACGCTGTGGTGATTGGACAGTTCCAGGCCTTGTATGTTTTCAAAACTTGCGCATATTTCGGGGGCAAGTTGGCCGATCAATAAGTTTCCATTCCATGATGTTGGAATGAGACGACAGCAGCTGAGGCACCGTAATTTTAGTTGTCGTTTTGTGTAGACCCTCAATGGCAGACCTGCTCCGCTTCCGCGTGCTGGTTTTCTTCTCCCAGCCTCCATCCCGTTTTCTCCCCGAACACTTTCTTTGTGTGCCCCTGGCTGCACGCAGGAGGTGCTCCGGTAGCAGGCGAAACTGCATGGAATTTTCCGTGTCGGATCAATTCTATGTCTGTCTCTCTCTCTCTCTCTCGCTCTCTATGTCTATGTCTATCTCTATCTCGGTCACTGTCTGAGCACGTGCATGCGTGATTCATCATCTTATATAGCGAAACGGGCTAGTGTCCAACGAACCTTAAGTGACGGGCTCAGTCCTCGCAGATGTCGTTTGCATCCCCAAGCACGTTGCCCTTAGAGGGATGTTAGCAGGGCATGACCAATGACTCTCCGAGTTTCGGCTTAGTCTTGAGCCTTGAGCTGTTGCAAGCAGTTGCAATGTGTCGTCAGGCTCCTTTAGCAGGAGTTGGTGTTGCCGAGCTGCAGCAACGCTTGGAAACGGCCAAGGCGGCTCAAAGGAGATCAAAAGAGAGTGCAGCCCCTTGTTCTCATTCAGGCCGAGTTGCAGAGGCTTTGTGACAACGAACAATTCGAAGAGGCCTCTCCGCGCTTTTTTTTGCTGAGACAGCAGACTTGAGCTCTGCCAAGGCGGAAGCACTGGATTGCACCATTCAAGCCCTCAAGGAAATGATCGCCAAGGAGGAGTTTACACAGGCCGTTGGTAGCATGTCCATGTCTTGTATGGTTCCGATGGTATGACGAAGGCGCGAGGTCGTCGGGCATTTTGTCTTTGGCATGTCAGCATGCTTCCTGGCTTGCCATGTCTTTCGTGCTGTCGGTCTTGGCATCATCGCAGGCTGTGGCTGTGCCTGCCGCAGCGTCGAGCTCTCAATGCTCTCGGACATCTACTGCCAATCGAATTTGTGTAAAGGTTCTAAAGGTGATGTTGGTCATCTTTCCTGCGCAGACATGCTTAAGCAATATTAAGCACAGGCACTAGTAATGTAAGAGACACGTTCCTCACTGGACGGAAACACGGTCAAACCTGGAACCCGTCCAAGATGCACCCCCGATGACGACCGACTCATGCGCTGCCAACAATAGAAGGCCGCCTGCCCAAGCACGGCAACCATCAACCGCTGCACCGTCACTGGTGAAAACATGCTGGATGGGTCACGAAACATGTGGAGAAACAACGCACCGCCACATAGTGCTGGCCGGTTTCATCCGTGTGCCATGTGCCAACTCGCAATCCCAAATAATCCCAATCAGAAGTTCACGGGATCGGTTTTGCGCTTTCGCTGGCGCCAAGGCAGGCCATGGAGCGCAAGGCGGAGGCCTTGCCGGCAGAGGCAACGAGAAAGGCACAGGCGACGCAGGCGCAGGCGGTGCTGGCGGTAGCACCGGAGACGCAGGCAAGGTCGTGCTATTCCTGGTTTGCTCGACTCACCTTTGACATGCCGTTACAGGCAAAGCCACCGCCGCCCCCGGAACCGGCACCGTCTCCGTGGCACACTTATGCTGTCGATGCAGCGGAATGCACTGGCAGTTCTTGGGCCATGCCAGCATCGGAAGAAGTATTTCGTTCAAGACAAGGCATTTTTCATATGCGAATGAGAGCCACTGCGAGGCAAGAGAAGCTGCGCCGTGCGCTGTGGGCTTATTCATTCAATTCCGCTCTATGCATTCATCTAGTATCTCGCGACCATCAGTGTCAGGTTCAATGCTGCTGGGGTGCGCCAGTGGCTGGAAGAGCAACTAGATGAGAGTGACAAGGAGAAGCCACAAGCACCGAAGGTGATGCCTTTGCACGCTCTGCAGCGTTTATCTCCGTACAGGAGCAGCAACATTTGCTTGAAGCCCAGGTGCACCGCAACAATTGGGATCGGTCTAGCCTTATGCTTGCAGACAGCTAAAAAGGTAGCTGAAGGAATCGAAACTAGATTCGGATCTACAAGAACTAAACACAACGAGCTTACGCATATCGAGCCTGGCACAGACGAGCAGCACAGAGGACACGAACGCACGGAGTGTGCAAGGGTAAACTTAAAGCTTTGCAGGCTTTGAATGTAGTGGAGTTGTCCGGGGAGCTATTGAGGCCCAGCACAAACAAAGGAGCCTGGGAGACAGACAGTATGATGCAACAACTCGTCGCACCTGTGCCTGTCCGTGTACTTGTGTCAGCATAGAACACAGAATTCATCATCTGTCCACTTCCCTACAAGCCTATCAAATCGTAGCATATTGCTGCCTCAACATATTCGGAGTTGTTCTTCCAGTTTTGCTTCGGGACTACACATTCAAGTTTGTATCGTGTACTATGCAGGCAAGCTGCCTATCAGCCAGCCAGCGAACTGCTGACAGTATCGCTGAACTTCGGCAACGCTTAGCCAAGACCGAGGCTGGCCAAAGGGCAGCAAATTCTCTGTGCAGAACTTTGAAACATGTTGAAACCCACCGCTCAGCCAATCGAGGCTGACCAGAACCAGCTGTGTGACAACGAGCAGTTTGAGGAGGAGCTGCGATCTCCTAGGTAGTGTGTCGTAGTAGTGTCTTGCAGTTCTGCACGCCTTTCATTGGTTGCATGTAGTAAAGGCCGACGAGCTGGATTGCACCATCCAGGGATTGAAAGACGAGATATCGAAAGAGCTTGAGGAGGTGCCAGCACAGTAATGTTCCATGCTCCATGGGTGGATCAATTTGGCATGCCGACCATGCGAGGATCTGGTGCATGTAAGGCTGCGCTTTCACTAAGTTCATTTTTACGTTCTAGCAATCGCTTAGAAGGCGGGCGTGCAGGGTAGCATCAGATACATGCGAGAGTGTCAGTGAGTGAGTGCGTGTGTGTGTGCGTGACTGAGTGAGTGAGGGAGTGAGTGTGTGTAAGGAGGGGAGGGGAGGGGAGGGCAGGGGAGGGGAGGAAGGGAGGGGAGAGGAGGCAGGGGAGAGGAGGGGACGGGAAGGGAGGGGACGGGAAGGGAGGGGAGAGTGCAGTGGGGCAATTACCCGTGCAGACGGGTAACGAGCTTTGATGCTATTGTATCCAACCAAGCTATGCATCAGTGAGGGAAGCTAGGTCTGATTTGACATGTATAAGTTTTTCCATTTCGACGCTGTGTTTGCCGTGCATGGGCTTATCTTCACAGCAAAGATTTCCGGTTCAGAAGACACATGCGGGCTTGGGCAAGTGACGCGGTGGTTGCAGCCCTCTCTCATGACTCTCCCAAATGAGTGAGTGAGGGGAAAGTAGATACAGTAGATGCCACGCTGTATACCGACTGCAGAACGAAAACGGCTCCTCCTGAAGTTTATGCTTCTCTAGGGTGCTTTACTGATTTTGGGTGTTCCCGAACCCGAGGTTGTTGTATTGTCATGGCCCACTCAAGGAAGACGAAGACGGAGTCCCGAGCCGGCGGCTGTTTGTGGATGCGATGGCAGGCGATGACGAGGACTCGCAGCAAGCTGCTGGGCCTTCGTCCCGACGCCTTTAGCAACTAAATTCAGCGGGAATTTGTTCGGCAGCAGTTCAGTACCTTGCGACAGCGAGCCCAAAATCAGAGTTCTCAGAGCAGCAAGACCGCTCTCCTTCGCGACCTCACACTGCTGTAACAAGAAGACCTCGGATCTCAACGTTGATGTTTATTTAACCTTTAGAGGTTTGCAGTTGCCACGCCCTGCTGACCTCCCCTCTCATCCGTGGTTCGCAACGAGTTCGCTGCATCATTGCCGAGCAGCAGACCCGACCGTTCAGCGAGACCATGCGCAGGGTCGCGTCTACAAGATGCAAAAAAATTGTGTTTAGCAGGACTCCCCCGGGACGACCAGATTGCTATGCAGCCCCACTCTGAAATACCGCAATGTGTTGCCAACAAATGCCTGCTTCCTTGATTCCCAAAGCTGGAGAGGTTTTGCAGCGAAAAGACGATCCTGGACACTGCTTGGGACAGCTGAGCCATGTTCTGGACCCGCGCGAGATATTACGACATTGTCGACTGAGCCTTGCTTTCCAGGCAGGGTCCTATTTTGAGAGATTGTGCCTGGCTGAGCCAGACCTTTCTTCTCTCGCTCAGATTTGAACCTTCGCTCGGAGTTAGTTCTCTTGGCGGACGCGAGCTGGGCAGAACCGTAGTGTTGTCTTGACAAAGACGCCCTCCGTTACCTTCCAAAATATTCTTCGAATGGTGTTTACACCGTGCAGGGCCCGATATCTTACCGCTTTTGAACCTTGTCAAGCACAGGGTTCAAGCTGTGAAGTCGACATCCCATGTCAGCACATGCAACCTTCTGGAAGCTTTCGTGATGCATGGTCTGATGGACGGATGGACTTCTCCTGGAGGAATGGTGCCTTGCCCTTGCTCGTTCTTATTCTGGAAAAGCTTGCCTATTGAATGGAAATCGTATGACGCACGGCCAATCCGTCAACCACACCCATGGAGACTTCTGCTTTGCCTCGGTTCTTTACCAGTCCTCCTGCTGAGAACGATCAGCTGCAGTAGCGCATGTAAACCCAGCGTGTGTGTGTGTGTGTGGCTTTATTGAAATACTGCAGTTCTCAGAGATTGAAGTTAACAGGTTAGGCGTGACCTCGGCAAGACAGCAAAACTCGAGAGTTTTCACAGCATGCTGATTTAGCATGTTTCGTTTGTGACCCAGCCACGAAAAAGATCAAACCTTGAACATACATCCAGTTAGTAATTCGGGCAAAGAGTTGGGAGGTTTTTCAGCAGCGCCGGGACTCGAGGGGCCGGTAGTGGCTCACGTGTGTTGGGTTTTTCAGCGCTCGGCAAAAAGGCAGGGCCGCCAGACACTCGCCTCTTAACATAGGCGAACATCCAGCTGTCCGGTGTTGAACAGACCGATGGGACCAAACTGCAGCTTCAACCTTCTGACATGGTTGCATTACACACCGGCTTCAGGCGGGAATCGGCGGCGCAGGTTGCTCATGCTGATGCGGATGTATCGGGTTAGCCGGACACACTACACTGGACGTAAACGTCCAGTGTTGATTTGGGCTAGACCGTGAGTTCAATCGCTGGGGCGCAGGCCGCTCATGCTGATGGCCGTGTTGCGCTTGGAGAGACCTGCTTTGGCTGATGAAGCTCTTGGTATTTGCCAAACAGTCTCCTCTCAAAACAGACGGAAGCATGAAGTCGACCGGCCTCGATGTGGGAACAAACTACGACTTCAACTTTTCGGAATGCGTCGCCCGGCTTCAGGTGAGAGTCAGGGCCCAACCATGTGTTACGGTGGGCCGGGCACTTTATAATTTCAGTATAGGCGGAAACATCCACACACACACACATTCATCACGGAACATGTTTACACCAACAAGTCTGTTCAATGCGTACGTTTCCGACTGTCCTTCTTCAAACAGTGCAGCGGCAGCACGCTCTTGCAATGCATGCCCGTGCAGTGCGAGACGATGCTACAGCCAAATGAAAAAAGTCTGTCCGGAATCGCTGTGCGTGAGATGGTGTTTCACGCGGTGCAAATGGCATGAAACGAACTTTCGTCCAAGCAGCATCACCTGCAGGACCCATGGCCCTATTCAAGCTGCCAGCCTATATGTCAGAGCTCTTAATCAAACGAAAGGGCGTCGTCACCCAAAAGGGAAGAGTGAATGTGTCATGTGTAGAGTTTACTCGTTAACGATGCGATGGAGAGAACTTGCCGCTGCGTGATTCGCTCAAGGCTTTAGCTAGGGTCGGCCATGGATGCAAGTTTTGTGTCCGTGCCCTGTGCTGTGGCAGCAGGCTGGTTGGCTCGGGAGCTTTTCGCGGCCTGCAAGATAGAGACTCCCTGTACTGGCTCTTGCTACTTCACACGTAACTTGGGTGCTCATATTGGGAATTGTGACTTTACTGGCCCTGGCGGTAGGTCTGTGTCAGTAGACCAAGTCCAGAGAGCCACCAACGAGTCCTGTCGTCAAAGGCAAGGGTATCAACGGGCAGGCCAGCCCGCAATCTACAATTGACACTGTGATGCCCTGGCGAACTATGGAGAGCATCCCACACTGTGTGCCACATGCGAGTCTTGCTGGCCCCAACACAGGCACCAAATGGATAATCCTCACTCCAAATTATGATATGTACGAAGAGGAGATGTCGGATCGAAGCTGGAACCTTGTGGGGTTGCATTTCCGCGGTGTGAATGGTCAGATCCCTGCCAGGATCAACTCAGCCTCTGCGATGTTTATGCATTCGCTCCCATGACCTTGCAGGCTTTGAACAACAATGCTGTTCAGGGACAGGTTGAGGCCCGAGGCTGCTCGAATCTTGGGGGTGCCTCCTCCGATGCCACCTGTAGGAGGGGCAGGTCAGAACGCTGCAGCTCCAGGTGGTGTTGCAACCACCGCAGCCAAGGACACTTGGATCGCCTTGGAGAGGGCTACAATTCGCCTACAAGAGGGGCGATCGATGTTGTGCCCCCTATCCAACGCCTATGCCCGCTGAGCATGTGGTCCTGGCCCTTAGGACCGTGGAGCAGGTCCAGACGCCTTGTGTATCCGTAAGGTGGCAGCGTCAGAGGCGGCGAAGTTCGGCCTTGATGACCTCAGGTCTTTCCGCGTGTCTTTGATGGACAGGGAGTGAGTTTGGCTCCGTGATAGCGGCTAGTAGCGTTTATGAATGATGATCCCCTGCTGGAGGAGGGCTAATTGACAGGACCTGCTTCGGCCTCAAGCTGTTGAAGGACATGAGGGATCAGCGGTTCACCCCAACCACATATTCATGAGTGCTGGATTCGCTCTGCTGAGATTCCTCGTGGATACCGATCGGTTTACCAGCACGAGTGCATCTCAGGATTCATGGGTGCCATGGTGATGGTAGATCAGCTGAGCATTCCGGCGCTGCAATCTGCTGAGCTTGTCTTCAGGCGCCTTGAAGTCATTCGCCAAGCTCACAAAGCATCTCCCAGACTATGCGAGCGCTGGCCAGTACAAGAAGGCTGTTTATGGCGTGGGTGCTGATCTTGCAGTGCGCGTCGCGGGCGCGACAATCTTGGCATGACCTTGGCGATGGCCAGCGGTAGAAGAAGCCACCCCACGACCCTCCTTTGCATCTGTCGAAGGGTGGCGTGTCTCCTGATCTCTCTGGAAGACCAACCCTATTGCAGGTGGGTGCCAGTCGAGCTTAAGGTTGCTGATTCAGGATTTGCGAGCTTGTATAAGGTGCGGCTGACAACGGAGCCTGAGTGGCGGGCGACGAAGCAGGTTTGCTCAAACAAGAGGGCATGTCCCAGCTCGTCGCCCAGCCCCGTTTCCAAGGACAGACGTTGCTCAGTTTCCAGGGAAGTGGGACGCAGCTATCGACGTTTGGTTCAGTGCGTCGGGGACATCGTCAAGAGGAAGTGGTCGTGCCTGAAGGGGAAAGTCAAATTCGACAATCAATGCCTTATGCAGCTTCCTCAATCACGTGTTCGAAGCCGGCAGCGACCTCAGCGAGAGAACAAAGACTTGGACAGCGGTTCCAGACGCATTCCCAGGCTTTTCGCGGAAGGATTCTGTGAGGAGATCTCGTCGCGAGCTGGTGTTGCTGTCGCTTATTCATCCACGTCATACGCTGAACCTTCTTCCAGGGCATGTTCGACGAAGCCATCATGTTGGACAGTCCGGTGATTCCTGCCCTGGGAAGGAGACTGCAAAGTTTCCTTACAGCAGGCCCTCGGAGCCTTCTTCTCAAATCGGAGTATCCTCAGCTGAAGGCTCAGTGGGAGGAGGCTCTGCAGTCATTGGGTCTTTCAAAGAATCATGCAGTGCTGTGTTAACTGAGGCACTCCGGGCCGTCTCACGCCCGACTGATGAAGCTTCGAAATTTTCTGGAGGTCAAGAAGAGAGGCCGGTGGGCTGCGACAAGTCAGTCAACAGATACGAGGCCCGCGTGCGGATCAACCAGGACTTTCAACTTCCCTCTCGTCGGATTCAGCAACAGGCAAAGTCTGCGGCCGATCAGATTCCTATCAAAGTCCCAAAGTTTTTTACTCGAACAAAGGCCAGAACATGCCTTGGGTGAGTTAACTGTTCATTGGGGGCGCGCATCTTTCTCAAGCATTCGATGATGTTGGTTTGAATGTGGCTGCCTTTGACATACAATACAATGAAGACTGTGATCTGCTCAATCACAAAATGCTTCGGTCCATAAAGCATGTCATTCGAACACACCGCGTTGTGTTGGTTTGGTTAGGACGGTTAGGTATGCCCTACCAAAGCTGGAGCCGTGCGAGCAAACGGGATGGCGGCCCGCGCCGCTCCGAGAAGATGACTTCGCATTCCTCATGGGCCGTCCCAACCTTTCCACGTCCAACACTGCAAAGATCGACTGAGCCTCACCGCATCCCTTGTGCTATGGCATGCTATGGCTCACGTCCTTGGGCGTTGATTCGGTGATTGAGAATTCGATTCGCTCTCCTCACGATGCTGGCTTACCACTCAATGTCAGTCGCTGCTGCAGCGTGCCAGGCTTCTGCAGCTGGACTTCTGCCAGTACAACGTGCCATGGCGTAGAAGCACTCGTCTCCTGACATGTGGTTTTCCTCACCTCGGCATTTCCCTGACATGTTGTCAACCTTTGCACGGGGGCTGCTCTCAGTGGCAAAGACGAGCTCCATTGCTGGTGGATCCGCTGCACTCAATCCTATCCACCATCACTGTGCTCCTCTGTTGCCGCGTCCTTGGCCGGTGCTCACAGAGTTGTGGGGTGAAGGTTAGTCCGTGCTTGGCACGTCTTCTGATTCAAACCCGATCTGCGAGCATGTCCAAGATTGCACGATGTACTGTATGACCGATGTTTTCATTCATCAACCGAATCGATGGCCTCTTGCGTGAAAAAGTTCTGCTGCGCTTCGCTCGCTGACCACAGCGGGTTTGTATCATGTATTGAATATACTCGCTACTGATGCGATAGAGTGAACTGGCCGCTGCGTTAACCGGGTTATAGCCACTTTTGGGCCGAGCTTGGCAGGGCAGGTCTTCTGATTCAAAATCGATCTGGGAGCTTGTCCAATTCACGATGTACTGTATGACCGATGTTCTCATTTGGCAGCCGCGTCGATGGCTTCTTGCATGGAAACGTTCTGCTGCGTTGCACTTGCTGGCCACAGCGGGGTTGCATCATGTCAATGCAAACCAAGCCAATTGATTTACGTCAAACTATGAGTGACTAATGCTGTTTCCAACTGTTCCGTGCGTGCTAGGTAATTAGGGTAGGGCTTTCGCATGTTGTGTTGTCTTCTGCGGTCTGCTAAGCAACCGTGTCCCTCGTTCATCCTCGTTCTTTGTTCTCGTCTTGCTTTGATGTCCGAAATCAACACTACATGAATATTTGGGGGAATCCGCGCGAAGAAGGAAGCATACGTTTTCTCTGGCGGAATTTGTATTGGTGATGCACAGTCGGACAGATGTGCAGATGCAAGCGCTTGCCAGTTTGAGGATTTGGTGATATTGGGTGTCATCTGCTATTCGTATGGTGGTCGGCAATTCGGATGCTGTTATTTCTGAAGTTTCGGGCAAACCGGTTCTGGTGAAATTGTCTGCGCTGTGACCTAGTCAGCGTATCTACGGAATCTACGGATGCCGGCCTATATGTTCACGATCGACTGGACCCTCGAAGTCTAGCCACACCGTGTTTTGCAAGTAGGCGCGCCTGTTTTTACTTAGGGCACCCTGACAGGACTCGTGCCAGCTAGCATGTGTTGAGTTGACGAGATGGGCGTATGCTTGCTTGGCAGGTAGCCATAGGTGCGAAGAAGATGGTCACTTTTGCAGAGAGTTTGTTGAACCTCACCAGGACGCACTCTGGACCAATGTTCTGGCTTAAACTTTGTATGGTGTGATGATGTTAGGAGTCGAATTGCAGTCGCCAACGACGCCCTGGATCGAGCGGAGGCACGTTCACTCACAAGCTGGCGAGTTTGATCACAACCACGCTGTTGAAGGTTCTGCGCAAGGAAGGAGCAGAGGCGCCATGCTTTGTGCTGGGTGCGATGACTGCTGCCGACATGCAGCGCGTTCTTTTTCAATATTGTCAGGGCTTTCAAGTCACAGAGGAACGCTGCCTCCGACATCTTCAAGCAGAAGAGGCAAGTTTCGTTTGACCCGATCATCCCAGTCAGAGCATGCTCGCAGGCCCGGATTGAAGCGGAGAGGTAGGGCCTGTGGGCCTGTGCATGCCACTTGCTACTTCTCAGCCCTTCCAAGCAGTGTGTCGCATTCTCTTGCATTTTCCTCTATGCTGGTCCATGCGAGCTGATAGGTGATAGACAGCAATGCAACCATTGGCTGTGAAAGAATTGTGCAGCCCCACTTGTGCAGCACAGCGTCGCAGTCGCAGGAAGCGCATGGATTTGGCACAGTCCCACATCGAGAAGGACATCTGGGCTGCACTTTAAACTTTGATTCCATGTGCTCTCACACGCTCGGTCCTTGGACCATGTGAGTGACTGTGCTTGTCTTTCAGCACGTCTAGCCTGGCCCAAGCTGAACAACGTTGACTTCATCTGCTTAAATCGATGCAGGACTCGCAGAACTTGAAAGAAGAGTGGCAGCAGGTGGAGACATATTGGAGTCGCTTTGAATGTTGCTCGACGTTTGGGTGCCTGGAGTGTGCATAGCTTCGGGTAAAAGCCTGCAGGTTACAGAAGCTATAGACCAGCAGACGACAGAGGATACCGCAGTGATGCTTCTCAGTTTTCTCCAGATTCTCAACAATCCGAGCTAGGAGGGCCCAGTCTCGCATCCTTAGGAAAGAGAGAAGGCGAGTCATGAGCGAGCAGCCCTCGATGAAGAAATCCAAGAGTTGGAGAGGCCTTGGATGAGACTTGAACTTCGATATCGGAGAGCTGGTCATACTCAGGCGGTTATCGCAAAAGCTCGAGCAGCGGAAGACCTTAAGCGAGGCGGCCAGTCTGTAGCTTCCATGCTCTGCCCGTCGAGCAGAAGTTTCAGAATGCATCAAGCTCAAGTGTGCAGTCGTCCCTGTTGTTTCGCAGCCCTCAATAGCCTTCGAATGAGCAAGGCAGAGTTTCCTGTGATGCCAAGCAAAGTCATGATCAATAATAATGAATAGGTCGGGATTAATCTTGCACCTTGGCTGTTCGGGGCGTCCTGTGTTCAGGTCATTGACTCGTGCGACATCCGCATCTCTTGTATACGGCCCGACTGCGGGCTGCGAGAAGCGGTGCTCTGGCTTAGAGCTGAGACGGTCCCGGGTCCCGGCAGGGCCAAGTTCGAGAAGCAGCTGGGACGCCTCGAAGGCCGTTTTATACGACCTCACGAACTCTGTGTGGCCGGGCATGCAGTGGCATGCAGAAAGGCAAGCAGAAGCGTCTCGAAGAAGCTCAGAAGGAAGTGGAGGTAGACGCGCAGCAGGCCGGTAGTCAGAGTCTTGCTGATGACTGAGCTTGCCGTCTTCCCAGGTTTGCCAGATGGAGGCTGAGCTTCAGAAGGAGCGGGAGGTCTGATGGTTGACGAGTTGACGTTTTCTTTGCCAGTTTTGGAGCACTCGTTTGACATTGCTCCCAGGCATTGCGCGAACAAGAGCTTCAGCATCAACAGCAAATGCAGGATGTCCGAAGAGCATCGCGCGACCTGCGCAAACAGAGGCCGTCTTCTGGGTTCTAGGGAGTTTTGTGCATTCTGTGCTCCTCTCCGTCCGATTTGGGTGAGGTCTTTCCTGTCGGAGATCATCCAGCGCCGGGTGGTCTGGCAGCGCCTGATGGAGCCTCATCGCGAGTCCTTGCGTGAGGCCACCGTTCTTTGATGTAAGTAATGTGTGTAGGAATCATCCAGGCAGCCAGAATCTCGTGACTGTTACAAGCTTCAGCCCATTTCAGCCTTGTTTTGCACCGGTGCTCTTCCGTACAACTCACCCGGTTGATAAGCAGAGTGCGATCTCACCATGTCACGGCTTCCAGCAAGACGCCAGAACTTGTTTGCGATTCATTAAATCCTTCGCCTGCCCTGTTAAGCGGCTTCTTTCAAGCCTTGCTTGTGTGGTTCTTCTTTGGCCTTACAGTGTTTCATGTTGACACCCACATGGGTGGTTGTCAAAATTATGGTCCCTTTTTGGGTCCCTAATATAGTACGGCACCTATTATTTGGGGTACCCAAAAAGGGACCCTAATTTTGACAACCACCCACATTGCTGATGTTGCTTCAGGCGCGGCAAAGGTGGGAGGAGGCTACGCAGAAGTGCATGGAGCTTTCTACGAATTCCGCTGGCCAAGAGGTCGGAGGTGTCTTGATTTTGAGTTTCGATCGTTTTTTTCTTCGGATTGAGTCTTCGCATGGCAGGCTGCAGCCGCGAAGCTGCGCAGTCAAGTTGACGCGACAGTGGAGATTCTTCCGAGTTTGGAGGCAGAAAGCACGCGCTTCGCACGTTTGACCATGGCGGTGCGGTAAATGTTCAGGCAGAAAAAAAGCTTGCTGTGGCTTCGCGCAGCTTCAAGGAGGCGCGAGCAGAAGTGACGCACTATGTTGGTGTTACCATGTGTTACCGGGTTTCTGTTGTGGGCTGGCATGCACCCCTCGACATGTGGCTGTTCCGAAAGATACCAATACCGAATACGACTAACTACCCTATGAACTTCAGAGCAAGGTTTTGTTTGCGGTGGTTTGCAGGTACTTGGGACACTGAATCCTGCGCAAACTCCCATTTGATGCGACAGCCTGGGCCGTGCATGTACACCTCGGCGAAACCCAAGTCCACGAATGCTTGGCTTGCAAACTGCAAAGCTAATGGATGCTCATGGGAGCGCGCAGCTTGAAGGGCGCAGCTTGTTGTCTGTCACATGACTAATTGCTTCTGCTGCTGCTGATATTCAACTACAATACCGGACGTCATTTTGCACATCCTTTGCTGATTTCAACATTGATGACATGTCCCGAGTTTGGCAGGCTTGGGTGCGCACGTGTCATTCAAGACTGCTGCATTCTGACTCAAGCGTGACCCAAACGGTGGGCAGTTGAAATTGGGTCCGGGCCACCCCTTGTGAGAGTTGACGCAAAATTATCTTGTCAGGAGTGTGCTTTCCTTTATGTGGTGCACCACAACGAGACGGTCCTGCTGCGACCTGCAGCAGCGATGGATTGGTGGCAACGGTTGTTACCTTCGCAGTAACATGGCAGAAGCCTGGGTTGTTGTGGTCTTCGGGCTGTTTTGCAATCGCTATCCCCCGCAACCTTTAAGCCCGCTGCTAAGCGGCATCCCCGCTACGGGTGGCGTGCGCCAATCAATCTACGCTGCCGTCCCTGTGAGCAGGAGCTGGGAGGGTTCCAATTTCTTTTCCTTGCCCTTTCGCACCGGTTTTGGTGTGCCACGGGGCCACCCCGGCTTAAGCCTGGCAGCAGTTCTATGCCCGATACTTGTTCTATTCTTCCGGTGCTCGATGTTGGGCTTGCTCTCAGAGTACATCTGCTACAAGGTTGGTGGCAATTCTTGGAGGCCCAAAGCTACCCGACAACAGCGACTCTTCGAGTTGCGTTGCGGGCCGCTGTTGGAATCAGGGCTGTCGCAGGTGGCCTGAACGTTGCGGGGACCGCTGCGCCGTGCCATATATACGGGCTCCCACCACCTGACGCATGCAAGGCGTGCGAGCCTGTCTTTCGCAGGGACTGAGAGAAGGGCTGCTTTAGTTGCAGTCGTGTTGGCCGGCAGCGCGAACAGGGTGACGCCCTGGCACGGCGGTGACCGATCTGGCCCAAAAAATTGTCACTGACATTGCTGGCTGTGTGGCCCCGCGGTGGCGGATGCTTGGACCGAGGCGTTGCAAGACGTGTCATCGACAGGGCGATGGCACCTGGAGCCGAGAGCTGGCACAGCGGACTCCCACGGTGGCTCGCTGGAGGGGCCGACACGCACGACCATGCATTTGTGGTGCACCAGGGTAAGCAGGCCCAGCCCAGGGGCGCGTGGTCGAGCTGCGGGTTTTGCTTGGGCTCAATGAGGCTTCCACGCTGTCCCCTAGCGGCCCTAGCGATTGGCAGGACAAGTCGAACGGCGCCTCTTGCAAGTTGACTATTCAAAACTTCTCATGGGAGGAGCTAGCTGCAAGTACCAAAGAACGACGCACAACATCTGGGAGATGACTCGGGGTGCCTGCGTGCGAGGAGCCGGCAGGTTGTGTTCCCATGTTTACCTCTCGGGTGAAGATGGGCTTTAAGCTCGCAAACCCGGCAGGAAGAATGTTGGTCGCATCCAGGTGTTGAGCACTGAGGCATCCTGGCAGGTTTAGTGTTTGAGGCCAGCACGCCCATTAGCCGTGATGGGACCCTTCAGGCTTCACACCGGTGAGGGCAGCACACCCGCACCTGCGCCAGCATTTTTCCGGTTTGTTCCTGACAGAAAGAAGGGTTCCGTGTGGTCCAGGACCTTGTCAATGCTCCGCCCTTCAGTTTCTTCGTTCAGTGGTCGCGAGAACGGGGCGGGCCGTTGTTTTTCCAGCTTCTCTCGGTTTGCAAGCAAGACTTTGGATTAGGCTGAAAGAAGCTAGGCAGGCGGGTGGCCTCAGGCACAGGCATGAGCAGGCTGAGGAGGTGCGTGGAGTCACGGGTGGTCGTGACTTAGTTGCTTGGGCCTCCTCTTGCTTCTGGTGTCGTGCGGGGACTGGGCGCTTCTGCATGACTTCCAAGTGAGACGGCCGCTTGTGGGACGGCGCCATGGTGTGGCGGTTTTCAAAGGTGGTTTTCTGCAGCAGGCAAGCTAGGATATCACGTGAAAATCAATGTTCGCTGATGTGGACGAGCACAACTCTCGCATTGTTCTTCAGCCTCCTCCCACGCAGGGGCTTTTGTACCCCACCGCTGCCGTGCCCCAACTCTTGCTCCAACAGTTTGCACACAGGATCATACAGGCATATTCCGGTGTGCCTAACATTGGCCGTTAAGGTCTTGATTTCCATTTTTTCTTCCAAGGTGTTCGGGTTTGTAACTCCCTCATCAACTTGGGTGCTGTTGTTCCCACGGTTTTTGAAGCAGTCACGGACGCTCGTGGGGCCTCTGGCCACGAACATCAAGCATACATCTCGGAAGTGACGATCATCTTCCGCGGGCTTTGATGAGCGGCTCTGGCCTGTGGTGCTTTTCCAGGCATCGGGATTGATTTCTCAGCCCTGTGTCATCCTCAGTTTTGACTCTTGGCGGCTTCTGCTTCGTGAAAGGCGTGCACTTGTAGAGTTCGTTCTGAGGTGGCTAGCCTTAATGCGTCCATACCCATTGAAGCCTATTTGTGTGAGCTTGTGGTCCCAGTCCAAACGCATTGACCTTTGCGGCCGCAGGATGTTCGAGGAGGAATACACTCAAGAGCTAGAGTGTTTGTGCTCAAAACAGAGTTGGAAGGATATAACGATGCGTTAAATAATATGACGATAGCAACATTCAGAGAGATATGTGTAAAGTTAAGTATTCTCTACACCTCCCGCTACTGGAGATCCTTTCAACACAGCCTACGCCCCATAACACACAGATAATCCTACGGAGTATTGCTTGCAGCTTGCTACTGGCAATCCGTTGAAACACAACCTGCAGCTCCTGAAGCTAAACTAATCCAACTAAGTAGTATTGTCGTTTACTCCCGTTTTTGGAAATTCTCTTAAATAGCCCATACAACAAGAATACTTCCCGTAAGTATTGCTTACAGCCCCACCATTGGATCTATTGGAAATCTTCTCAAACACGACCTACAACCCATTAAACAAGAACAATCCTATTAGGTATTGCTTGCAACCCTGCTACTTGAAATCCTGTTAAACATAACCTACAAGCCATAAAACCAAACTAATCTTTCTAAGTATTGTCTGTAGCCCCCGCTACTGGAAATCCTGTGAAGCATAACCTGCGATGTCCAACTAAGTAGTATTGTCTATGACTCCCGTTGTTGGAAATTCTCTTAAATACCCCATACAACGAAAATACTCCGATTAAGTATTGACTATAGCCCCAGCTACTGGAAATCTTCTGAAGCACGACCTACAAACCAAAACAAGAATAGTCCTACTAAGTATAGCTTCTAACCCCGCAAAAACCGAACTAATCTTTCTAAGTGTTGTCTATAGCCCCCACTATTGGAAATCCTGTCAAGCGTGATCTAGAAGCTCTGAAGTACTAACAAGTAGTGGTTTCTGCGCTTTAAATCCCCCGTAGCTAATCACAAACTATGATACAAAAATTATCCTGTCTATAGCCCCCGCAACTGGTAATCCTTCTGAGCATAACCTAGAGGCTATAAAACTAAAATAGTCTCAATAAGTATTGCCTGTAAGCTCCGTTACTGCCAATCCGCTGCTGCACGATTTACAGCCCATAAAACGAAACTAAGTTGTAAGTAAAGATGTTTTACATATTTTAACAGCTTTATTGTGCTTAATATCTTTAATGCTCTTACTAAATGCAACATATTCAAAAGATGTAATATGTTTAACTTTGTCTGTGATATTCAGTATAGACAGCTGACATATTTCATATACGCAGTTGCTTTGATGTGTTGAGTTTGTTTGAGAGGTTTGGTATGTGTTGAATGTTCAGAGCATTCAAAATATTATATATATATTGTATTCAGTTTATGAAACATAACCAATATGGAAAACATGTGTTTGTATTTGATATTTTTCATACGCCATTCAACAACATTAAGACTGAAAATGCCTAATACATTTTTGTGTTTAGTGAATTAGTATATCTGTTATGTGCATGACACATACTATATTTCTGTCATATCATATTTGTCGTTTGCTGGTTCACTCTATGTGTATATACATATATATATATATATGTGTGCTCATTTCTATTTAAAAGCATGCAGTCTGTACTATGCTACATTATTTTGCACAAGACTTTGACTATATCTGACATGTATTATGTTTTGTAATAATAGACATATTGACCTTGGTAGTACTTCTAAGGGATCTAGCATAGTAGTCTTTTCAATATAACTGAGATTTTGAATGAACTTGTTCGTGTTTGATGAATGCTGCTTGATTGTTCTGTTCAATTGGTTCAATATACTCAGCTTACTTATCACACCATTTGTTGAACTTCTGAAATGCTTAGCATCCAGCTTCAGCTTTCGGTTTGGTATTTTCGGGTTTGGTGTTTTCGTTTAAACTGTTTGCGGCGGGCGTGTTTTCAGGCTGGGTGTTTTCGGGTTTCTGTGTTTTCGGGTTTGGCGTTTTCGGGTTGGGTGTTTTCGGGTTTGGTGTTTTCGGTTTGGTGATTTCGGGTTTGTTGTGTCGGATTTGGTGTTTTCGTTTGGTTTGTTTTCGGGTTTTGCGTTTTCGGATTTGTGTGTCGGTGTTTTGTATTTTGAGGGGGTGGGTGGTGTTTTCTGGTTTACTGTTTTCGGGCTTGGTGTTTCCCGGTTCAGCTGGGTGTTTCAGGCTTGGTGTTTCTGGGGTTTGGTGTTTTCGGGTTTGTTGGTTTCGGGGTTGGTGTTTCGGGTTGGGTGTTTTCGGGTTGGGTGTTTTCGGGTTTGGTGTTTTTGGTTTGGTGATTTCGGGTTTGCTGTTTCGGATTCAGGTTGTGTGTTTCAGGGTTTGGTGTTTCTCGGGTTTGGTGTTTTTGGATTTCGTGTTTTTGGGTATGGTGTTTTCGGGTTTGGGGTGCTTTGAGTTTGTGGCTTTCGGGCTTGGTGTTTTCGGGTTTGTGGTTTCGGGATTGGTGATTTCGGTTGTGGTTTTCAGTGTTTTCGGTTTGGTGTTTTCGGGTTTATGTAGGGTTTTGGGCTTGGTGTTTTCGGGCTTCCTGTTTTGCAGGTTGGGTTCTTTCGGATTTGGTGTTTGCGGTTTGTGGTTTTGGGGTTGCGTGCGTTTTTGGGTTTGTTGTCTCAGTGTTTCTTATTTTTTGGTTGGGCATTTTCAGGTTAACTGTGTTCGGGTTTGGTGTTTTCGGGTTGGGTGTTTTTGGGATTGGTGTTTTCGTTTAAATTGTTTTCGGGTTTAGTGAGTTTAGTGTTTTCGGGTTTGGTGTTTTGTGGGTTTAGGGTTTTGCGGGTTTAGTGTTTTTGGGTTTGGTGTTTTCGGATTTGGTTTTGTCGGGCTCGTGGTTTACGGGTTTTGGATTTCGGGTGTGTGGTTTTGTAGAGTGGGGTTGTCGGGATGCCGCTCATCAGGGGCAAGCAGCTCTCCGGACCTAGAGCCCAGCCCCTTTGATCCACCTTGCCTCCAAGCTTCTGTTTTCTGGGAATCGGTCCCTTCTAAAGGTAACTGCGTGGATGCGGTCAGGCAGTCGGGATGTGCAAGACACAACGCCTGACTGGTACATCTTCCTTTCGAAAGCCGTGAACCGCACGGTGGCTCCCGAAATCGGGCCTATAGCGCCCGTTGAATCATCGGCTCGATGAGAGCGTTGGAGTGACACGGATGTGGTCGGCCGTGTAGCCTTCCGCGACCCGTGGTTACATCAAGGCGGTTTCACCTGTCTGGTGGCACCTCTGGTGCATAGTGACATGGATGAGAGCCACGACCGCACAGAATCGTGGCTCGAATCAGATTCTTTTAGTCGATTGTCCCTTGCGAACATGGCTCGTTGTTCGGCTGCTGAGCTCTCTTGGGCGGTTCGTGAGCTGGAATCGGTGCACACGGCAGCTGGCACTGACTATCATTTGGCTTACGATTTTCTGCTCGAAGGAGCCCGGCATGCCCTCTTGGAGATTTCTTGCCACTTGGGTTCCGAGGGCGTGCGATCCCTTGGTGCATTGGTGGACCTTTTGACTTCTTTGAAGTGTGACCAAGGAGTGCCTATCTTGTCAGCACAGCCTAGGGCCATAGCACAATCCTTTTTGGATGCAGTGGCTTCTTGCCCTCGGCAACATGCACTTGTGGTACAGCATGGGCAGATCTTATCCGCCTTCTGCGAGACTGGCAGTGCGGCTCGATATGCACTGGAGTTCTATCGTGACTGCTCGATGAGGTTCCTGGGACAGGACAGGACTGCCGAGTCGGGGTGTTAGGACGCGCTTCAGCGGCGCTTGTTTTCCGTGATGTTTATAGGCTCAAGATGTCTGCAGCAGCTCTTTGGGATCGTCTACGAGAGTTGGGTTTACAGGCCGTGGCCCCTCTTCTTGTAGAACACCATGTGCGGCGGCTGGAAGATGTTTCTTCTGCTGCCTCATGGCAGCTAGAGTTGCTGTTACGACAACGGGGGGCTGAGCCGACGGCGCAGTCGGCTCAGCCTGTCAGACGGGGTGATCTCCCGGCCGTTCCAGTCAGGCGTCGGGCCGATCGAGCAGCAGCGTTCGCGGCAGCACGCCCGGACGCGAGGGATGAGGCTCTGAGGGCTCTGCGATCAGACGTTCTGGCCAAGACGACGACCGGGCCGGTCGAGAGTCGTTTGTTGCTGTGGACTGAACTGTGCCGAGCTTGGGACGTGCCTCCCTGGCCGTTGTCTCACGAGAACATATCAGCAGTCGCCGCATCTTTCAAGAGCGGCGCTTATCGTAGCGCTGCCCAATATTTTTCAGTTGTCTGCAAGCATCAGGAGCGAGAGATGCGCAGGGTCGTGGCCGATGATTTACGAAGCTTGATTCGCGACTATGTCCGATCCATCCGCCGGGGCTTAGGACCAGCCAAGCTGAAGGATGCATTTTCGGTTGAGGATCTAGCTGCTGTTGTTCCGATTTACAATGACAAGGTTTCCCAATGGCAAGAGGATGACCCCACTGCTTGGGCTGACGTGCTCCTGCTGAGTGGTTGGTACATGCTACGGGAGATTGAACTTGGTGGGCTTCGCAGGGGCCATCTGTATTTGGAGAAAGGTCACGTGCATCTACTTTTGCCGGTATCGAAGATGGATTCTGCGGGGACATTGGGAGCTTGCGGTGCGTCTGCCGCATCAAGAAACATCGTCTTTGCCCTTACGAGGCAGCTGAGAGACATCTGGAACGGCTCCGTCTTTGGGAGCAGGCCACGGGTCAGCTGGCAGTCTTTGCCGTACCGGCGGCGGATGGCATGGAGCTGCCCAAGGAGAGGGTCATTGCAGGTTTGAAGCGGGCCCTGGTGCAGGCCGGCGTCCCCACGCAGCGCCCGGATTAATCAGGGCGGATGATTGAGCGGTTCCAGGGCCATTGTGCTCGCGTGTCAGGAGCACAGTGGTTGATCAGCTGGGACGGTGGACGTCCTTTGCGATCCAGCGCTACGTGCAGAGCGCACCTTTGGCTCAGGTGCCAGCGGCAGTTTCTGGCGTCTTGACTCAGGAGCCGAGTGTAAACATAGCGATTGATGCCAGGACCGGCATCCAAGTGAATGTGCAGCCGGGCGCAGAGGGGAGTGCGCCTGATCGGGAGCGAGAGCGATCGCCTCGAGTCAACAGAAAGGGACCGCCAGATCGAGCGGCGCCAGCCATCATCGATGCGATGGCTCAGCATTCTTCCGAGATCGCGTCGGTGCGGGAAGAAGTTGCCCTTCTGAAGGCTGCAGTCGAGCAGCCAGCTGAGCAGTACATTCGCAGACCCCGGACAGGGAAGATTCACAAAATCGCGGTAGATGAAACCGCGAACTTGCCCAAGGCTTGGCGCACATCCTGTGGATGGCCTTACGGACTTCGTTTCTTTTGCAGGGTTACAAGCGCGCCAGCCGGCTCGCCTCATTTGTGCAAGCGATGCTTTCAGGAGTCAGGGGTCGGGGGCGGTTCGCAAAGCGATTCGGAATGCGGTGAGCCCAGTAGTGCATCTGAAACTAGCAGCAGCAACGATTGACAGGTCCTCGAGTGAGTGATACAAAGTGCTTGCTCTTGCTCTGCTGGGGTCCCTTAGCGCGCTCTTTCACATTCCCTCGCTGTCCCCCGCGGCCCGCGGCCAGGACATCAACATCAACGCTGTGTCTCGGTGACGGCTGGTTGGCATCTTACTGGGGCGCTGCGAGGCGGCTGAGATTCCGATTGAACGTCGTTCCCTGACGGATAGATCCTCTAGTGATGCGACCCGACCCGATTCGCAGATCGATCAAATGGATTGAGATGCATCTTCTCTCGAGGAGCGACGGGGAAAGCCCCAGTTCTTGTCTTTTGCACTCAGCTTTCTATCCTTTGTCGGGCCTCTGTCGCTCTCTCAGTTTTGCTCGCAGCTAGCAGGAGCTGATCAACAAGCAAGGGCAGCGGGCCCCTTGCGGGGTGCGAGCTTGCACGGCCGAAAACCCTTCGTGACCGGAAGTGGTTGCTCGTCAGCATTGAGGTCGGGGTCGAGCCAGACTGACCATCTCTTTGAACCGCAGACCGACTCAGGGCTCCGAGGGATCATGCAATCATGTCACATCAGGGCACAGGACTTTTACCGCTGCAGTGTCGGGGTTTCGGAGTAGTCGTGTCTGCGTTTCTCGATGGTTACCGGGGGAAGTGTTATCCCGCCGGGGCCGTCCAATCCAGTGGAGCTGACCTTGGAGGCCATAGCTTCGAAAGCAGGGGCGGGCACAGTCTTGCTGCGTTATCTGAAAGAGCGGGGCATTCTTTCAGTTGGGGCCCTAGCCCTGGTGGTCACAGACGTCGCTGCTTTCAAGGAGATTGTATGCCAACCTTTGATTCGGGGATGGCAGCAGTCACCGACCTCGGAGAAGATCGAATTGCAGGAGTGCGAGCGCCCCGTTCCCGAGGCCTCGCCAAGGAGAATGGAGCGAGCGCCTCGAGTGCCCGCCGCGGCAGGGAGTGCACAGCCTGCCATTGCGACGGCAACCAGCTCTTCTGATTCTAAAGTCCCCAAGCATCTTCCGCCTGGAGAATGGACACGGCTCATCGAAAGACTTAATGGCGTCACACTTGCAGGAGAAAGGCGCAGCTTCCCTGTGCATGAAATCCTAGGAGCCGAGGCCGTGGTCGCCCGAGTACTACACGAGCATCGGGTGACCAAACTCTACCAACCAGTAGGGTTGGGTGAGGTTCTCTCCAGGAGGTCTTTTCAGGCCAGTCGCGAGGTGAACCCGCTGGCGAAAAAGCCGAGGACCCATCGGCTGTCGGTCGACGGCCAACTGCGCGAGGAAGAAGACCGCGACGAGGACTGGGTGCCCAAGGGGCTTTTATCAGTGCTTGACGGCCTTCGATCCATCAAGTGGCTTTTCATCCTGGTGGAGATGGGCTCCGAGAGTCAAGTCCGGAAGTACTTCGAGTCCATGGTGATCAAGGCTCGCAAAAATTCCAACAAGGTGGAGCAATTCCGCACCTACTTTGAGGCAGCGCCCTGGAAGCTTTGTGGTTACTTGCGTGCCAAGATGACTTTCGCTGAGGCTTCGGAGCTGGTCATGGCTGACATTGCGGCTTTCCAGGAACACAGGATGCGGGACCCGCCCACTCTCGAGGGGGGCAACCGTCGCAAGTTTGCGCCGGATGCACACGGCTCCCCCAACAAAGTCCAGCAAAAGGGCGAGGGCAAAGGCCATGGTGAAAAGGGCTCTAAAGGTTTCGGCGACAAGGGCTACACCGACAAAGGCCACACCGGCAAAGGCGATGGCAAGGGCAAGACATGGTGTGGCGACGCCCTGGGGCCGATAGCTCGTCCTAGGGACAGCTCGGACCTCCTCCTCCGGCCGAAGGGGGAGGTAACCGGCCGCAGGCAACATCGGCCAAACCACTGTCGCTGACTCCACTGCCACCGCCACAGCCGCTATCGGGGGCAGCTCCATCCGCGGCACCCGGACACAAGGATCCGACGCTGACTCTACAGCGGCCTCTGCTCAATTTGGATCGCGATGTTATCTTGTTGAGCTTCTTTGACGGCATGGGGTCCGCTGCTTTCTCTTTGTCCCGATTGCAAGTTCGGATTCGTGCTCTTGTTGTCTGGGAGACAGATGAGTGGGCCATCAAAGTCAGCAAACAGCTGTTTCGCGGCCTGCGCTTCGACAGGGGCGACATCGAGGCGGAGAATGCCAGCGCTTTGGCGCACATGCTGCAGGAGATGGACCCCAAAGGTCGAGCCATCTTTCTGGTTTGCGCAGGACCCCCATGCCCTGATTATTCTCGGATAAAGGCCGAAGGCCAGGGGCGCAAGGGTGCCACGGGCCGCCTGTTTGAGATTTTCTGTCGGCTGTTGCAGGAACTGGAGGCGCGGATGCAGGGGTACACCTTTGTGCTCTTAGTGGAAAACGTCTTGATGCAGAATCCTCAAGACATGGATTTCTTTTCCGAGCAGTTGCGGGCCGAAGCTTTGATCTTGGATGCGTCGTCGTTCGGTCTCATCAGCAGACCTCGTGTCTGGGGACCAGGATTGACTGGTCTTGCCTCAAGGTCAACCCTTTGACCAAGGAGCCGTGGAAGTGGACTAGACATCATGGGATGCGCAAGCTTGTTCCCGAATTTCCTAAGGACGATCCGCGGGCCATCACGATGCCTGGCTTGTCCTTTCATAAGAGCATACTGGACGGCAGCAAGGTCCTCCCGTGCATGGTCACCCCAGCCCCCACGGACGAAGGCCGAGAGCCTCCGAAGCAGATGCGCGGCCAGGTGAGCGCGCAGGCTCGTCAGAGGTGGCTGACTGGGGCGAAGCAGTATGCTCCATGGATGTTCGAGGCGGAAGCCATGGTCTTGAATTCTCAAGACGAGCTAACCTTGCTGCCGGCTGAGGTGAAGGAACAGTTGCATCACTTCGGGGCAGGGGTTACTCGTGAGCCCGGAGTGCCCCCGAAAGTTCGCCATAGACTACTTGGCAACTCGTGGGCACGTCGGATGCAGTAAGCTCCTTTTGCATTGTGTCTTGTCGGCCTTTAGTGCAACCCCGGTCGATGCATCATCGGCTTCAGATGCGAAGCAAATCTTGCAGGAGGCGATGGACAAAGCGCGGCTTTCTCCCTTGTCAGTCAGTAGGCAGATTGATTTGCAACCGTCAGTGATGCCTCCCATCCGTGAAGACTGGGAACATTGGATTGCCAGTGTAACTGCCTTGCATCCGTTGTTGGACACACCTACCTTACAGCCCGCCCTGGCCACAGTGTATCAACGCCTCGCGTCTTTCCCTGGTGACATTGGTGCATTTCGGAAGAGTGTATTGCAAGGGGTCTGCGAACTTATGTCAGACCGGGCGGAGGCTACCAAAGATTGGTTTGAATCACTGTCACCACATGTAAGGGCAGCGAATTCTCTCGATTCCCACGGATCCTGTGTGCAAATACCCGTTTTTATGGAACTCCTTCGAGGTTCTGGCTATCCCGAGTGCGATGAGCTGGAGAGCGATTTGTGCCGTGGCATGCCAATGATTGGGGAGATTCGTCCTACACTGGGTTGGGCTCCTCGCTGTGACGATAAATATAGTCATCCAGTGGATTATGATGCGTTTCGCAAGCTGAACCGCGAGCACGTGCAATCGCGACTGCGGAAGGGCCGCATCGACGAAGAGTGGAGGCCCATGCTTCAGGAGGTCGCGGCGGAAGTCCGGAGTGGTCGACTGCAAGGCCCATACCGGGCTCCGGCGAGTTGGGGCGTGGAAACGTGTGCTTGCACTGAGGTTACTGGTTTCGACGAATTACTGCCCTGTCCGACGGAGGACCCTTCCATCGCTTGGGCGTTTTCTGTAGTGCAAACTGGTTCCGACGGTCGTCGTAAAGTGCGACAGTGCGAGGACTACCGGGTGACTACCGTCGCTCGTACCATAATGCTACGGTTCTTGCTTACGACATACCACCTCACGATGACGTGAGTCAGTATACTGCTCTGGTCAGGTTTTTGGCGCAGGCGGGTTTCGATCCCGTCATCTGGGCTCAGGATTTGGAGGCGGCATACAGACAGTATCCAGTATCGGAGCCGAATGATTGTTTCGTGGTACTGACCACGCCCGACGGGCCAACTCTTTGGCGCCATCGCGTCATGCCTTTTGGGGCAACTGCCTCTGTTTTCCACTTCAATAAGGCGACGGATGCCCTTCTGTGGCTTGCACGATCACTGTTCTTGATCGCATGCATTCATTTCGTTGATGATCTGGGCAGTGTGGACCCGGCAGATTCAGCAGAATCCAGCTTTTCAGTGTTTCGCGACTTCTGTTCGGCGCTGGGTTTTCGTTTCAAGGTTTCCAAGGAACAGCCTCCTGCTGATTTTCAGAAGATTCAAGGGGTGTTCCTACACATTGAGCCCGATGCATTGTCCGTCAAGCCCGACCCCGCCAGGATCGCGAAACTGGTCGTCATCATGGAACATGCTCTCTCTAAGGACCTGCTGCCTTCAGAGGTCGCATCTCGCCTGGCGGGCAAGTTGCAGTTCCTTTGTACAACTCTTTACGGCAGGGTCGGACAGTCCCTTCTGCACCCCTTGCATGCGCGAGCTGGCGCTGCAGGGGATTCCCGCGAGGCTTTAAACAGCGGCCTTCGGGCCGCACTGAGGTGTTTGCTCTCCTTGGTCAAGGAGGCCCCACCACGCGTTCTGCCACTGCGAACAGGCGCGCCGGTCTCTGTGCTCTATGCTGATGCCTTCTTCGAATTGGGCGGCAATCGCTGGAATGTTTCTTCGGAGAACGTGCCAAAGCGTTGGCCCACAGATCGCATGCACCGATGCAAAAATGGTCTGGGCTTCGTGTGCCGGACTTCACATGGCGTGACGGCATCGCATTTCAGTGCACCGGCTTCCCTCTTGCAGGTTTACTGCCACCGTCGGGCGTTCATATATTTTCTTGAGATTCTTGATCAGGCCGTGGGTCTATTGTCTAATAGACGTTTTCTTTCTACATTCTGGGTCGCTTTCGTGGATAATCAAGCAGGGCGAGCTGCCTTGGCCAAGGGATATGGTCGAGACGAATGCATCAACCGACTGTTAGCATGGTTCCACCATGTCTCGATGCGCCTTGGCTGGATGGGCCATTTCGAATGGGTGGCCAGCACGGCCAACATCTCTGACAAGATCTCTCGAGGCTCCTTGGATAGGGCTGTCTCGGAGGGTTGGCTTTTTCTTCAGAGTGATTTGTCTCCTCTTTGGCGTATTCTTGAAAAGGCGTCACAGGACATGGAGTATGCTTGCGGTCAAGGCGTGCATGATGCCTTGGCGCTGGATTGGCTTTTCGCAGGCAGTCCACCGGATGGGGTGTAGGCTGTGGAGCTGCAGCTGGGCGGTCTCGAAATCCAGCAGCTCCACCTTCTTTTCTGATCGACGGCACACCTGCGGACGAACGAGTGACGAGTGAGGAAAGCGTTCAGCTCAGTAGCGGTGTGCGTACAGACATGTCATCCCGCGCCTTGGCAATCTGCCCTTTGGGCTTTACGGCCGTGCTTTCTGTTTCGGGTTCCTCCACGGGTGTGGTCCCTCCGGGAAAACGATATACATAATTCTATAGAGGTGCTGGGTCGGTGTGATCATAGTATCGCTCGGGGGTTTTATGGGAGATATGCCGGGCATTTGGGATCGGAAATGCTAGCTGGGCTACCACCATGTGCATTTCCGGGCGAGAAGACCCAAATTGCGCATCGAATTTTCGACCTGTCCGAACCGACGGATCAGGTCGGGTTCTTCGCTTTAGAGAGGATGACTCAGTGTCAGCAGGTTAGCCGTGAAAGGAAAAGCAGCCGAATGTGCGCGTCTATACATCCGAAGTGCATCGCGCCGGCGTGCTTCTTGCAATGTCTACGGATACATCTCGAAATCAGTTGTGTCTAGTCGGATTTTGCGTTCTGTGGCATGGCACTTGCTCGAGGCGGGCCGCCTGACGGAAGAGATTCGAAGGCCTGAGGGTGCCACGCGTTTAGTGCGACTTCTCAACATGACAACCTCCTAGGAGAGAGGAAGGAAAGAAAAAGATCGAAGCAGAGCTGGAGTCTTTGCAGGCCCGGTGTTGCGAGTGTCTCTGCAAACCGTGGCCGACCGTAGCAAAGTTTGCAAAGGCAAGCCTGGCGACAGCGCGCGAGGAGTTGGCGGCATGTAGGCAGACCGAGCAAAACGCTCAGGAGCTGCCGAAATGCCCAGACATTGTGACATCCACATTATAGATTTTGTTTAATCTTTGTAGTCTTTTGTATCTTGTGCTTTCTCATTTACGAGGAGGAGCTCCTGAAGGTCGAAGGAACTTGTGCAGTCGAAGAGTTACGGGTTGCGAACCCAGGTCCCAGGTCCAGGTGAAGGTTTCGACATGTCGACATGCATGAGACCTCGAAGACTCAGGTGCTGCGCCATCAGGTCAGTGACTTGGAGGCTTACCGTGTACTGCCTCGAGAGCCTGTGCTGACCCTTGCTTGCCATGTCACGACGTTTCCATGTCGTGAGGACTTGTGCAAAGCCCCGTCGCTTAGCACCAGCGCGCGACGCCTCTACAACCAAGAGGTGAGTGTGCTGAAGCACCAGCAGGCAAGGCAACTTACGGCTCTTTGCAGGCTTAGAGAACACGTTGCAATTGCAGGAGCATCTTGCCAAGAAGTGACCCCGTCTCGCTTGCTGACCGTCCAGCACGCGGACCTTGTGTTCCAAAGCCTTCCCAACTCCTGTTCCAATCAATGATGTGGGCTGCACGAGTGCCAGATTCAGGATGTCGTAAGGCCCCGACTATGAGGGCATGACCTACTATCACGACAGTACATCGCACACTCGCGCTTGTGATCGAGCTAAGTAAGCTCGGCAATCTCGAACACAAGCAGATGCTGGAGATGATGAACTTGACATGTAAGCGTGGCCAGTGTTTGAAGAACAGCGGTGCATGATGCAACAAGATTTATCTAGTTCGTCCAATGCTCGCAGTCCACGCAGTGTGAAATAGGTGCCGAATTCCAAGCCACACGGGACCACACGAGCACCTCGGGTTCAAACCATGCGCAGCCTTGGCTTTGCACTTGAGTATGACATGATTCATGATTCATGATTTGCCGTACGGGTCGTTCCCCCGGCACTGGGGCTTTGCTCTCTCTCCGTGCCCAACAGGTTGGTTGGGTTGAAAGTCTTTGGGGAGGCCATAGCAGAGCAAGTGTGGCAGGTACAGCATCGAGACAGCGTCCTTGGAAGACATTGCCGCAGAGACCATTGAGGGTCTTCAGGACATGTTGTGTGTGCCCAGACACGGTTTGCTTTCAGAGTCCGGCAGCCCATTGCAAGGATGGCGAAGTGCAGCAGGAGACTGCCGAAGATTCCATGTCGGAACCAGAGGCCATGGCAAAGGAATTTCAGAAGATCTTGGATGTGGGAGATTGGAGGCTGATTTCAGCTCCCCGGTTCCGAACGGAAGCTCGGAGCTTCAAGGCTCGAGCACAGGAATCAACGCGCAGGCATATCCGTATAGCCGTTGCAGAAGCTCAGGCGCACAGCCGGCAGCGCTGTCTGAGGATGAAGTTCGCCAAGACGATGCTCAAGAGGTGCCAGAATCCTAGGCAAATAAAGACCAACACCAGCTTGGCACATGCTGACACATCCCCGGCTGGCACACTGATAATGATCCGCGTAGTCCCCGAGCAGCCCCATTGGCCAGCACATGTGGTGCCAGGGCCCAGACGTCGCTGCTGCTCCTTGCAAGCATTAGCAATCACAAGCTGTTTCCCCACGACATTGAACGGATGGTGCTTAGCCGTGTGTGGCAGTCATTGTGAAGTTGGTTTATTCGGAAGCCTTGCGAAAGTTGCATGGTGATCATCAGCCGGTGTGGTGCCCTGTCTGCACAGCTGGGTTGGCATGGCAGTCTGGGGAAGGTTGGGCCCTCGAGCCCGACCCATGCAAGGTTACCAGCGAGGATTGCAGTCCTGAAGCCCTCTCGGAGAGTTTGCACCTCAGCTTCGCTTTTTGGGAGCTTCGAGGTTGGAGACGAGGCTGAAAGTCAAATTGCCCGGCCAGGAGCTGCTGCGGTTGCCTCGGCGATCGACGACTTCAAGGCGCACAACACTCGATTGCCCTGCCGTCCGTCATCGATGTGCGCAAAAGAGAAAACGAGAGAGAGCGAGAGGGAGATATAGAGAGAGAGAGAGAGACCAGAACTTTCAAAATGACGGGATGGGGTCGCTCGACAGAGCGGGGGGTGGGGACTGCCCATCCCCCTAGCCCCAGAGCAAAGCAAAGCAAAGACCTTCTGGGGCTGTCGGGGCAAATGCCGCGGCTAACACCGTGCGTCCAGCCAACATATAGGCGTCCATGGGCGTCCCCAACGTGGGCTCGCCCTCGAGCCTGGTGAAAGAAAGAGAGAGATAGAGACAGAGCGGTCGAACCTCGTCAGGGGGTCACATCCCACACCCCTAGCCATCAAAAGCCAGAGAGAGAGAGAGAGAGATTTTTCTCGATGGTTGGTCATTGGTTCTTGGAGAGGCAGAGCTTGGGAGCCTGGAGCCGGAGATCGAGCGAGCTTGCGAAGTGGAAGATTTCGACTTGGCCGAGGATTGGACGTTTTTTCACAGCTAAGCGAGAAGTTGAGACTTGCATCGGTGTGTCCCGTGAGAGGAGCTGGAGTCTCGGCGGAAGACGCTGAACCAGAAGCTCGAAGATGCGGAGCAGGTCTCGGGAGAAGCAGATTCCCAAAGATCTTTGTGCCTCTTTGGAGCGTTCGAGCTGTTGAGTGGAGCTGTCGGCCCAGCGGAAGGAACTGGCGACGCTGAGGAGAAAGCTGGATGAAATTGGCAGCGTCGAGAAGGCCAGGCTTCTGTAGTTTAGCATTGCTGGGGATGGCATGTTGCCTACCAGGAGGAGCCTGCGCAGGAGGAGCCAGCGCGGCAGGAGCCAGTGCAGGAGGACACGCCTGGAGAGTTGGAGGAGAACGGGGAGAAGGTGGAGAAGATTTGGCTGCTACGAGAGGAGTGACATATGCTATGGCGAAGAAGTTAGCCATAGGCAAACTTGAACAACCGAGAAAACCTGCACAAGGCAAACTTTGATTCAACCGCTTTTGGCAAATCCAGATTGCTACAAGCCTGGAAGTGAAGAACCTACTCTGAGATGTTCTGCCGGTCACCGTGTCAGCCTTGGGTCGTTTGATACGGCCACAAGCACGGACGGAATCAGAATAAACAATGAAATTAATTCAGCTTGATTTGACTTTGCCGGCAGAGACTTGGGATATGTTGGGATGCAAGGCGGAGGTGGAAGTGAAAGAGGATGGCAGCACAGAGGAGCCTAGAAGTGAAGTGCCCGCATCAGCCTGTCAGCAGTATGTGGGAGAGGCTTGTGCAATTCTCAGAGGGCGACATGTTTTAAACATCTCGGCCCGCGAGGTACAGGAGTGATCGCTTCGTCAAACAGAGTTGTACGAGTGACCCTTGGCTGCCTGCAGACCCGACCGGGTAGCTCAAGTCATCCTGTGATCGGTTCCGTCAGGAGCTCACAGCACTTACAGCATGATTTTCCTCATCGTGTACCCACTCTCCTCCAGAACTGGAAGCGAGTGACTGGCATTCGATGACCCTTTTGCCAAAACCAGACTCTTGCACTGGGGCTGTGCGATCCCCCCCATTTTCAGATTTGAGGCAGCCGCAGCGCAGGTGAACTGTCTAAGAGTTTGAGTCTAGAGTCTAGAGTCTAAGGCAAGAGCTGCTGAGTTGAGAGTGCTGGAGGGTGAATATGCATGCGATGATCGAACACTCGCTCAAGGTGCCTTAGGGCAGTTCGCTGCAATGATCCGTGCCCATTCGCGTCACTGCTTGACTTGTTTCGTAGAGGAATGCAGAAGCTCTCTCCTTCGTGGAAATTCGCGCCACATAACGGTCATCCCGTTAGACTCCTCGAAACCTGAAGCACCAAAGCTGGAGACCAGGGTCCTGCAACGCTGGGCGGAGCAGACTCAAGATCCAGTTCACGCCACTGCAATGCTGCGGCAGTTGCCAACATCGGACAGCACGGACGTCTACACATCACGCTCCGGTTTTCTTCGCTGCCTACGTGCACTGCACTGGCTTCATGTGGCAGGTGCCCCTGCTGCAGAGCTACTCGAAAGCTGGAGGTTGCTCGAGAATATCAGTCATGACGAGGCGCGATCCTTTCTTCCATGCGATTTGGCTGAGATCTTCTCCGTACTTGCAAGCTGCGAGAGATCTAGCACAGAGCTGGTTAGACATCTCAACATACAATGCCGCATTTTGTCCCGTTCATTCGCTGCAGAGGAAATTGCTCAAGTAATGCGGGCCTGTGGCAAATTAAGCTTCAGGCCAGTCCAGACTTTTCGCAAACTGGGCAACAAGTTTGGTGCACTCCTGCAAGACCCAGATGGTAACGGCGTGAAAGGATCGCAAATTGCCCGTGTTGCTGCCACCCATGCTCTTCTTCAGATTTCTTGGCAAAGCCGCAAGCAGGAGCGAGACCTCCAAATGTGGAAAGCAATGGCAGTAGCTTTGCCAAAGCATTTGCCAGATATGACATCAAGGGATATCGCCGTTACATTAAATGCGTTTGCCAAGCTCGATTTTTCATCTTCATCAATTCATGGCAACGTGTCGCACATGTTCTCAACTGTAGCAACGCGCTTGGTGCCTCTGGTGGCCCTCGTCGATTTTCCGCCGCGAGAGCTGGCTTTGATTAGCAATGCCTTTGCCAAGATACGTGCCGGTCCCTGGGCTATGCCACTCTTGAAGACGATCTCTGCCTGCGCAACACCACAGCTAAAGAGCTACAATGAACAAGATTTTTCCAATACGCTCAATGCCTTTGCCCAACTTCGCGGCAGGGATCCGATGTTTTTCGACGCGGTGTCGCTGGCAGTTGCCCCGAAGATCTCTTCCTTCGATCCGCAGGGCCTCTCCCTGGTCGCTCACGCCTACGCAAAGCTGCAGTTCAGGCACGATACGCTGTTTGAAAAAATCGCTGACGCATCCGTGAGACTTATGGATCGATTCAAGCCTCTTCATCTTGGAAACTTGGCTTACGCTTTTGGACGCTTGCAGATCCAAAACAAGCAGCTTAATCTATGTCTTGCGGACGAACTCATTTTTCGTGGTACCATCGGCAAAACGCTGCAAGACTCCAGTGACCTGTACCGTTTTCCGTTGAGTCCGCTGGAAAGACTAACGCAAGCCTTTGCCAGGCTTTCGATCTCTGACCAAAGATTATATTTCGTCTTGTTCGACATGACAAGGCAGCGTGTGCGTGAGTTGGCACGTCATGCAGAGACTGCGGAAACTGAGCTGATCAACGGCGCTGACAAGACTGGTGCGACTGCATCGACTGCTCTTTCAGGGCATGGCTTGTCCATTTTACTTTCAGCCTTTGCGAAGAGCCAGTCGAACTTCCACAGCTTGATGCGGTGGGTTCCGAAACAGGTGACTGCGCTGCAGGGTCAGTATTCTACACATCAGCTGTGCGCTATCTTCAACTCTTGCAGCAAGCTTGGCATTGTAAATTCACCCATGTACACCGACCTCATTTCGTTTGCCAAGCTGCGCGTTCCACAAATGAGCCCCAGATCTCTTGCAATGCTGCTGCGTGGCATGGCGAGAGCCAAATCATCAAACCGCCAGGTGCTTCGCAGTGCAGTGAAGGTCCTTTCTGCCAAGCTCGTGGAGCTGGACGTGGTCGACGCCTGCGCGCTTTTCGTGGGCTGCGCCGAGATGAACTACCGGGACGCGCGGTTCCTGCGCTTGCTGGCTGCCGTTGTCAGGTCTCGGCTCGGCGAGGCTTCCGGGAGTCAGCTGGCGACGGCCTTCGCCTCCTACGCGCACATGCGCGTGCGTGACCTCGCCTTCTTCGACGCGCTCCTCTTCGAGCTCTTCCGGAGGCAACACGAACTCACGGAGAAGGATGCCTCCAACGTGGCCTACGCCATGCTGCTGCTCGCGGCGGTAGAGAGGCATGAGCTGCAAGAAGCACCACTGGCCGGCACTTATGCCTATCCGTTTGACACACATCATGGAGTCTTGTATAGCATGCTTGCAATCTCCAACGAGCACAGAAACGAACTCAACTATCCTGCAGTCTATCAGCTACAGATTGTGGAGCTGTACCTGCGTCTGTTGGAGCCTGGTGTTTATGATGCAATGCGCCAGGAATTGAAGACCCTGCTCGCAAAGGCTAGGAAGGTGAACATCGTAGTCGATGATTACATGCAAAACTCCAGCCGGCTGCATCGCAGAATCTCCCAATGGTTTACACGCGTGGGCCTACATCATCGCAGCGAGGTCTTCTTGGGGCCGTTTATGCTGGACATGGTGATTGGAAACCGTGTCGTTGTTGAGATTGATGGCCCGTCACACTTCTATCGTGACACGAATACTAGAACTGCATCGAGCTTGCTGAAGCACAATCTGCTTAAGGCCATGGGTTTCCATGTGCGTCACCTGCCATACCAAGAATGGCAGCAGTGTGGTACTTCTGTCAAGCGGACTATGTACTGTTCTGCATTCTGGAAGGATGTGTTGGCAGCCAACGAAGATGAAGTCAAAGCTGAAGCACCTTACAGGGGGTCCCTTGCCGACCCAAGAGTTCCTGAGCTAGTTGACATCCTCGATCTTGTTCTGAACTGGCAGTCCGGTCAAGGACCCCATCCCAGTATTGCACTTCTGGGCAAAAAGTTGGAACCAAAGCGTCCGCAGCAAAGTCTGCCAGCGTTCTACGAAACAGAGCTGTCAGAGATCGATGACGTTGCTGCCAGTCGATCGAAGTTTGATGTAGATGCAGAAAGGCAGCAAGCCCGTTCCGAGCAGGAGTTGCTAGCAGCTCATGCAGAGGCTGAAGCGGCTTTGGAAGATGACCGTCAGCAAAGCATTAGTTCGATCCAGCGTGTTCGTTTAGACTCTCGGAAGAAGTTGGAAGAGGGTCACGAGACTAACACGAAGCAAGATATGCACGACATTATGCCGAGGTCCCGGCGGAAGGTCATTCGTCATTCAAGTTCCGGACTGTTCGACCAAGATGCTTTAGAGGAAGACACTGATGACAGTTCTGACGAGGAGCCTGACGAAGCTGCAGGGCAGGTGGCAAAATGTGCATCGGCTTTTTCGATCCACCCGAACATCATGTGCCCAAGCATTGCCATTAATCCTCAGCCGCAGATAATTATGCACTCAGCTAAAGCCCTGTTCAACATTCGGGCCTGCTACGGCTCGCATGCTGACCTTTGAAACATGCTTTGAAGACAGCTCTTCGGGCAGCTGTCCGTGCTAAGTGGCTTCGTTAGGTGAAGCGAAGTATGGTTTGCTTCAGTTGGGTTGCCTCAGCTCGCTGCTTTGCAGCCCTACTGTACCTCCTCTGTTGGGACGGAGGGGTTTCATTGCAAAATTCAGGCTTGTTCGGCAACCTCCCAGGGATTGTTCGCATTGAAGGATCTATCTTGGCAGCGAGTCCGGATTTCAGAAGGCCCATGGATTTAGCTTTGCTCTTTTCTTCCTTTAGCTGCTCTGTGGTGCCTCTGGGAGGCCCTGAATGAGAACCATTTTAGTTCCAGCCGTGCCCTTACCAGCTAAAGACCGAGAGAGAGAACGAGAACAACAAGCAGACAAGCAGCATCATAACAGAGTGTAGATTCCACCAGACATCAGAATTTCAATGATATGTAATCTCGCGAGATTGGTGCTCTCGGCTGGACTAAGCCCTCAATTTCTTAATTTGGCCGTGCGTGGGTCATCAGGCTGAGGGTATGGCGTTCTCACCGACATCCTGAAACAGCACGGTGCACTTTGAAGTTGCTGCCTGTCCCGATGCGCTGGCATGATCAGAAGAAGATTTTTCGCAAAGACCCACAACATTCCACTTTTGTGTTACCAGTATGTGAAAACTGCATGCCGCAATGGCCGCACCTGCCGAAACAGAAACTGCAAGTGACACTCTGCACAGTTCCAGTGTCATATCTGATGAGTGCGACAGGCCCAAAGCCGTGTCCTTTCTTGTGGAAGTTGATTGCGGCTAAGCATACTCACATCCATCCATCCGTCCATGCATCCATCCATCCATCCATCCATCCATCCATGCATGCATGCATGCATGCATGCATGGATAGCATGCATGGAATGCATGCATTCGTGCATACATGTATACAGCCTACATGCATGCATGTAGATGCAGACATGCAGCTGTGCATGCGTGTAGCTATGCACAGTCACCTGCAGATGTTTATGTATGTATGTATGTATTCATGTAACTTACTGTGTATACATACATATATATTTATACATATATACATACATATACATACATATACATACAGACACATGTGTGTGTGCGCGCATGGCTGTACCACGTGTGTCTGTGTCTTTACACGTGCCGCGTATGGATGCTAAACCTTGCTTACACATATATAAGTATTTATGTACGTACATAGCTACAGACATTGTGTGGCACTGATCTGAACCGACAGCATTTATGGTCTTTGATAGCTGCAGATGCTAAGTGTTGGGTCATCTGTTTTCCTGTAGCACAACAGGCGACTGGATGATGCTGTATCCCTATATAGACATACGCCGCGTCAATGTTCAAAGTCGACAAGCTGTCACCTTCTAGCTGGTGTTGGCAACATACATGCATACCAATGCAATACAATGCAGTGAAACTACAATACAATGCAAGACGACAAGGCAAGACAAGACATTACAGTACAGTACATTGCATTATCTCCGTACATACATGCACACACATACATACATATAAACATACAAACAGACAATTGTACGTACCTACATACATGCAGACGGACAAATTTAACAGACAAACTTACGTTCATACATATATACATGCATACATCCGCGTGGCAGTTCTGTGGAAACGCGTTTTCCTGCAAGATCCTGCGAGCAAAATCGTATCGCATCGGCATCATGAAGACACAAAGTTGACCCTTGCTACAGCAGCCTGGCAGCACTAGCACTTGCGAGAATGGAAGGAACAGCACTGCATGCTGCTTCTGGTATGACTGATGCGATGTGGTTGTCTGCCTGTTACTGTTGTCTTCATGCTCTATAGGGACTCAGAAATCGTTGGCTTTCTCTTTGTAGTAAAGGAGCCCCACAGCGCACCGGCTACGCGCCAAATGTTAGCAAAGAGTCGAGGATGCATCATCTTCGGTGCGAGCATGTCGCATCATATCTCTGTCTGTGCACACACATGTCATCGGGAGAGCAGGTGTTGTGAGACAGGTGTAGGAATCATCCTGAAATCATGCGCAGCAGAAGGATGCTCACCTCCACATGCATTACAGTAGCATCAAGCTGATGCTACGCAGAGCCCGATTGCAGGTGCATTCGAGTCTGTTTATCAGCCTTTGCAAGTTTACGAATGTGGTTTGTGATTTGGGATAGCATGGCCTGCCGCTGGGTGGTGTGTGATCTGTGTTGGTTTCCTGGTGTTCTCTTTCTCTCCTAGCGTGGCTTCTTGTGGAGATTTGTTGAGAACAACTCAGTGCCAGCTTATTGCCGTCGCTATGAGAAGACACTTGAGTGCTCTATGTCGGATAGGAATTTTTTTGAGGGCAATGAGAAGAGAGACATTTAAGCACTGGGTGCCAGGAAGGCCCTCCAAGGCCAAGGTTCGCTTTGTCCACGTGACAATGGCTCAAGCGACAGCTTAGCAAAGGAATGACCTCCGCAGCGACGCACCGCAGGCTCTTCTCGTTGTCAAGTTAGCCGCTAGCCTGTCAACTGATGCACAGAAGTCACGAAAGCTAGCATAGCGAGGGTTTCGTTTCTATCTGCGTAAGCAGTGGGCCGAACCGCCGGCCCAGACGCAAAAGAGTTGACCCTTCCCCCCCTCCCCCTTCTCCATCTCACCCCCGTCCCTCCCCCTTTCAATCTGCTGCTGAGTTGTCGATGTGGGTGGATGTGCTGATGATACCATCTCTGTTTCCTCTACGTTGCTGATGCGGTTCTGGTTGAATGTGAGGATGCCTAGAGCCCGCCTCGTGAGCTTTGTTTCCGCTGCGTTGCGGATCCGTTTCTGATGCGGTTGGATGTGGCCGCCGTCCCTCCAGCCTAGGCTAGCTTTCGTTCCCCTGGCCCAGCCCCACAAGTTGAGGCAATTCTTTTTTGGTTGTGGACACCGTGCTTTGATGCAGAACGCATGCAGCAAGCAGCACATCACCTGACATGAAGGTCCCTGCGATGTCATGAGCAGCGAACCTATATTCCCAGATGAGATAGAAACCTGCATGTGCCCAGCATCGCCTAGCGGTAACAGTATACGGAGTCTGCATCAGTGGAACCGACATTGTGTTGATGTAAACTAAATCTTGCGCAGGTCGGCATAGAGTGAGCCCAATGGCAGCCGCGGGAATTTCCGGCCGACTATTCGGCTCTGCAGCAAGCGCCTCCGGTGTTGACGTCAAGGGCATGATATCGGAAATGTGCAACGTTAGCTGCTAGGTCCGAAGCGCACAAGAAAGACCAAGCCGCGGTGGCAAGGATCGACATGCAGGTTGGCTAGCAGTTGAATGAAACAGCAAAGAAACAGCCAGGGTGTGCGAGCGGTGATACCCACAAGACCTACGAGACCAGCGCAATCCTCAGCCTGAAACATTGCTCTGCAGTCGAGTGCACCAACACTTGGCGTCATTTTGCTACATGTCCGAACACTTCGAACTTCGAACGTTTTTTTGTTTTGCGCTTCTTCTGGCCGTCTACACCGACTGCACGCATTCGGTGGCGCCTTGTTTCGTCTCCAAGCCCCAAGCATGCACAAGCACCCGCCTTCGCGCGCATTCAAGTAAAGTCGGGACTTCTCTCGTTTCACAATACCAAGAAACACACAGCAGTGTATGCGTAACGGAGATATCGCACATTATCAGAAGTGCAGCAGCCACACTGGGGTCAAGTCATGGCCCACAACTGGAGCACCCTAAGCGTGCTGTACGTGCTGTGCTCCACAGTTTGGATGATGCAGGACTTTGACCATTGGGAGTAGCACACGCCACTGCTGCTGCTCTTTCTTCTGCTTCCACTCCCACTCCTACTGCTTCCCCCAACCACTTAGATCCAACTCCCTAGTAGTACTACCGCCACTGCTACGACTGTGCCAGCTCTGGCCTGGCCTTGGTTTCTCCTCCTGCTCCTTCTATGTCCACTGCTGCTGTTGTTGCTAAGTACTGCTACTGCTTCTGCTGCTGCTCCGAGGACGACGACGACGACGACGACGACTACTACTACTACTACTACTACTGCGACTACTACTTCGTGTGCTACTGCCCCTACTCATCCTGCTCCTCCTACTCCTGCGCCTCCTACTCCTGCCACTACTCCTACTCCTACTACTACTACTCCTCCGCTCTGCTACCGCCGCGGCTGCTTTGACTCTTGGCCTCCTCGTACTCCTCGTTTTCCGCCGTTGTCATTTTGCTCTGCTGCAGCAACGGTTCGTGCCCCTGCTGGTGCTTGTCGTCGGCATCGTTCTGTTGTCCCAGATGCTGCGCGGCTTTGTTCCTCGTCGTATGGTGGTGGATCATCCTCCTGCTCCTTCACGTCGTCACCGTTGTAATCTCCCAAATGCTCCTGTGATGCTGGTCATCTTCGTATGGTGGTGCTGCAATGACTGACGATCTCGCTCCTTCGTCTCATTGTGCTTGTGATGTTACAAGCCACAAACCCTGCCGTCCTCCGTTCCTGCGTTTGCTGCACCTTGCGGTCAGGTGCAGTCCCTGCACCGTCCCTTCCTGCAGTTGTTGCAACTTGCAGTCCCCTTGCAGCTTCACGTGCCCATGGCCTTTGGACCGCAGTCGTGCTCAGAGCTGCTCCTGCGACCACTGCTTAACCTGTGTCTCTGCGCGTTGCTGCCACTCCTGTCCGTCGCGTTCTCTCCCTACACAGCCTGCGTCGCGACTTTGGCAGTTCATGTCAAGAATTCTTCCTTTACCTGTAGAACATAGCATTAGATGATCGGAAACGCCGGCAGCGACGAAGGATTCTAGTCCCAGGCACCCTACATGGAGACCCAGCGCGGGCAAACCACAACGTCCGACCTTATTCCTACTACTCCTACTACTCCTACTACTTCTACTACTCCTGCTACTCCTGCTGCTGCTGCCACTGCTCCCGCTTCTGCTCCTTGCTGCTCCTGCTGCTGCTGCTGCTGCTGGTGTTGCTGTTGCTGCTGTTGCTGCTGCTTCTGCTGCTGCTTCTGCTTCTGCTTCTGCTTCTGCTTCTGCTGCTGCTCCTGCTCCTGCTCCTGCTCCTGCTCCTGCTCCTGCTCCTGCTCCTGCTGCTGCTGCTGCTAATTACCACTACCGCTACCGCTACCGCTACCGCTACCGCTACCACTACCACTACCACTACCACGACCGCCGCCACAGCCGCCACCACCACCACCAACACCACTACTACTACTAGTACCACTACTTCTGCGACTACGGCTCTACTACTGGTACCGCTGCTGCTGCTAATTCTACTGCCTCCTCAAGGGCTGGTGCTACTGCTCCGCTACTCTACAACTCTACTACTGATATATGTGCTTACATATTTACATATACATACATATGTGTGCCTGTACCTGTATCTGCATCTGTATATACACATATTAAATGTATATGTGCGTGTATGCATATTCATGTATGTATGTGTCTATGTGTCTATGTATGTATGTATGTATATATATATATGTATGTATGTATGTATATATGTATGTTACAATGTATGTATGTATGTACATATGAAAATACATGTGTATGTACATATGTATGTACGTATGTATGTACGTATGTATATGTGTGTGCATGTATGTACGCATGCATGAGTTTATTTGTGCAAGGGTCCCGGAACCTTAACGCTACATGTGACCGCTCGCTGACAGCCGGCTTGAGCACAGCAAAAGCCCGATTCTTTTGTTTCTGGTAGCGGAGCTCTGCTCCTGCTTCTGGGCTACGTGCGCCATTGCGCTTGCGCTGCTGGAGGCGGCGCGTCCCGGCACGGCCGGAGACCACACGAGCACTACGAGCACCACGTTTCTTTTCGGAGTACCCCGGAATTGGCTGGCGGCTCTTTGGCTGCTGGTTGCCTGTTTTTCACCGAATAAGAGCGCAGGACCCTTGCTTGGCCGAAGCTACAACGTCTTCGGCAACTTCCCTTCGGCAGCCGCACGAGCCCGAGACCTACGCAGCGATCCACCGCAAGACCTTTGGCACGAACCAGAACGAGCCCCTCTACAAGAACTGGGAATTCCCTTGCGTCGCTGCACGGAGAGATGGCTGCTCCTCAAGGCAGCACAGGCGGAGTGCCACTTGAAGAGTGGCGAAAGGACATACCGCCAGGATGGCGTCCGGGCATCGAGTCGTACCCTTTGAAGCTGTACTTCTCGAAGCTGAAGCTGTGGTACAGGTGTGCAGAGGCCCCGGACGAGATGATTGGGCCCTTGGTCGCAGGTCGTCTGGCCGGAGCTGCTCAAAGGATCGCCCTCGAGTTGAAGCTCGTGCGCCCGGACGGCCAGTACGACGTGGGGGACGCCGCACTTGTGCGGCTCTCAGTGGATCAAGTGATTGGCCCCTCGGATGGAGTCACGATCTTGCAGCACGCGATACCATCCGGAGTCCAGGCCCTCTGCAACGCTCTTCGCGAAGCCTTTGGAGACTCAGATGACGCTCAGGTCACCAAGGCCTTGGAGAGCTTCTTCGAGTACCGCAGGCCCCCGGCTCTGGGCCTCCAGGAGTTTGCTGCAGAATGGGAGCTAAGGTTTGAGGACGCCCGCACCCGTGCTGGCTTGGAAATGAACAATGTGGCGAAGACCTACATGTGGATGAAGCAGGCATGCATCCCGCAGAAGCACCAAGATGACCTCAAGCTGCAGGTGCACGGCGACCTCAACCGCTTCAATGAGATAAGGCAGCTGGCCCTGAGGCTGGCACACAGAGTCGACAAGGGCAGCAGCGGCGACGTCTTCTACGAGGAGAATCAGAGCAACCACGAGCCCGACGACCGATGGCCAGAGGAGACATACTGGTCAGACGACCGGTGGACGGAGGACTCCTGGCTTTTTGTCGAGGACCCCTATGACGAGTCCTTCTGGTACGAGGACGAGACCTACTATGATGGTTATGATTATGAAGATCAAGAATGGCAAGGCAATCCCGACGGAGAGCCAGGGCGCCAAGGACGAGATGAAGTTCAGTGGGATCAGGGCGAAGGCATCTACAGTTCTGGAGGCTATCGTCCCGCCAAGGGCAAGTCGAAGGGCAGCGGGCCTTTCGGCACTGGCTGCTTTGTGTGTGGCTCCCGCTGGCACTTGGCAGCAGACTGCCCGGTGCGAGGCAAGTCCGACGGCAAGGGCAAGAACTGGAAGGGAGGCAAAGGAAAAGGACGCTTCAGTGGCAAAGGCAAGTCGAAGGGCAAGAGCAAAGGAAAGGGCAAAGGAGGAGGAAAGTGGTCCAAGGGCTATGGCAAACCGAGGTACTACGCGGACTGGAGTGAGAATCAGATTCGTCACGCCCGCGAAGGACTTCACCTTGGCATGGGAGACTCTCCTCCTACCAAAACGCAGTACTTCAACATGAGCGATGGCCCCGACTTGCCCAAGATCAACTACACCGACGACCTCCTCCGTTTGGACAAAGTGGTCCCTCAGTCGAGCAAGGAGCAGTCTGATGAGACTGTGAATGAGAACGCCGACCCTGTGGTCAAGAACCTCACCTTCTTCTTCAGGAAGCACGAGCATGGCGAGGAGGTGAAGACGCCCAGGCACCGCACACTCTACGGCAACGATTCGGGCCTCGGCATCTTCCACACGGTTCAAGGAAGACGCCGAAGGGGTCTCATCATTGACCCCGGTGCGGCGAACGGCCTCATCGGAAGTGAGACCCTGAGAGACCTCCTCGCTCACGTCGACATGGCCGACAAGGTGTCGAAGACCGTTGAGTGGTCCGAGAAGAGGAGTGAGGTCACAGGGATCAGCGGCTCAGCGGACACGACGCTCGGCGAGGTGAAGATTGGTCTTCCGATGCTCCCGGGCATGGCGAAGGCGAGCTACGTTGCCGATGTCGTCGCCGGCGAGGCCAGTTGCTGCCCAGCCTTGGTGGGTAATCCGGCGCTGGTGAACATGGGGGCGATCATTGCCGCAAACTGTTTCACGAACAAGGACGGCCTCTTGATCGTCCCGAACGAGCAGACCACCAAGGGCGACGAGCAGTACAACCTCATGCGCCTCCTCTACACGGACAGTCGTCACTACATGCTTCCCCTGGATGAGCAAGCAGCAGCCACGGAAGAGAGGGACAAAGCGAGAACTTTTCTCTCTTCAGTTACCTCGAGTGCAGCGAAGAAGTGGAAGGACACAAGAGACGTATGGTTCTTTCGAAGTACAGTAAACACACCAGAGCCAAAGCGGAGTTTACTCACCGAAACAAAGCTTCCGCAGACACCTTCGGATCCTACGTCGGAATCAGGTCCAAAGCTTCCGCAGACACCGTCTGATCCTACGTCGGAATCAGGTCCAAAGCTTCCGCAGACACCGTCTGATCCTAAGTCGGAATCAGGTCCAAAGCCGTGGTCACCTATGTCAGAAGCAGCCGTGGTGTTATCGAGTCCATCTCCTGTGTCACAGGTTCGCAGTGGGTCGCCGTCACCAAAATCAGTTCGTTTTGCCGAAGAGAGCAACCCACTGGTCACCAGCCGTATCTCAGATGACACGTTGGCTTCTTCTCGAGACGAGGCCTTTTTCCAGGCTCCAGCGACCTACCCAGGCGACAGCTTTCCTGACCACATGCTACAGTCTCAACGGCTACGCCTGGAGAAGTACTACAGTGGCATGAAGGAGGAGTACTACACCAAGTCAGCGAAAACTCCCGTCACCCCAAAGAACTTCTCCAGGTGGCGACACACAAAGGCCTCTACGGGGCCCGTGCAGCTCTGGGAACTCTTCGCTGGATCGGCTCGTCTCTCGTACATGGCCCTCTTGGCGGGCTTGGCTGTCGCGTTTCCGGTGGATCTTCGCTACGGCTGGGACTTGTCAATCAAGGAGCACCAGGACATGATACTCCAGGCGCAGGACACAATGGACCTTAAGGTCATCGTAATGTCACCCTCCTGCGCCCCATGGATCGCCACTGCCAAGGACCTCACCGACGACGAGCGAGACACACTCAGGGTGCATGAGCAGGAGGCCATAAAATTCGTGAAGGTTGTGGCAGGTCGTCAAGTCGATCGAGGGCGTGCTTTCGTGGTGGAGCAGCCTTGGACGAGTGTTATGTGGCGACACTCACCGTTGGCCACTCTTCAACAAGATTTCGATGGCTGTCGACCACGACAGAGAACAGACCTATGTTGCTTTGGTGCAACTGATCGGAGCGGCTTGCCACTCCTCAAGGCTACGGGGCTCCAAAGCAACTTTTCTCTTCGCAACTTGACGAGACGCTGCCAAGGACACCGCGTTGGACATGGGGCTCTTCAGAGCCCTTCAGATCGATCTTCGATCGCCTTTCCACAGCTCTTCTGCAAGGCCATCATCAAGGACGTTGTCAAGTACCTCAAGGCTAACAACGACCACCCTGCAGGTGTCTTCGCCGCGGGCCGAGATCAGTTGCGATCTACGGCCGCTTCCTCCAAGGATCCTGCCGTGGTCCGGAACGCAGTGACTACACCACTTCCACAGCTACTGGACGAGTTCAAGCAGGCAGCGATGAAGCGTGTGAACTTGGATGAGGTGAAGATCACATGGCCTGACGGGGTTGTCGTCTCTGCCATTGACAGCCTTATGTTCAAGCATTTACTGCTTTGTTTGGTCGAGGACAGTGTGAACGTCATCTCAGAGGAGAAGGGCAAGCACAACCACTGGACCCAGGACCCCGTCCACCTGGGTGTGCTTCGCAAGGTGTTCGGCCGGGTCCTGGATGTCAAAGGTGTGTGCACCTCTCTACAAGCGGAGACATATCCGCTTCCCATGCCTTTCCTTCGCACGGAGTCAGCGCCTTTCAGAGTGATCGTCCGCGGCGAGGTGAAGAACTGGACAGTCAAGAAGGCCGAGGACCTGCGGACCATGACCACCCGTCAACTCAACGAGAAGGTCTACGGCAAGGACTGGGTGATTGCCATCTTTGGCTCCACCGCCAAGGATAAAGGGATGCCCGCTGAAGTCCTCAAGCTCGTCCCGGAGACCATTGCCTCCTGTGGCATTTGTCGGAAGTTCAGTCGACTCAAGAGTCGACCCAAGGTGCGGATGGACCATCCCACGTCTTTCAACGAGGAAGTCCAGGTCGACTACTTCCGCCTCTGGGATCATTGGTTCATGATGATCATTGACGTGGCCACGCGATATAAGACTATCGTGCAAGTCTCTGGGCGGGACTTACCTGCTTCACTAGGAGCGCTACTGCAAAACTGGCTGAGGTTCTTTGGGCCGATGAAAACCTTAGTCTCTGACCAAGAGACTTGCCTCATGTCACACGAGGCGGCGGCCGAGTTCGAGAGGCTCAACATCGACCGCTCCCCGGCTGGAACCACACGTGGTGGCGCCCAAGGACAAGACACTACAACGGGTATTGTCGAGAAGCACACCGACTTGGCCAAGATCACCATGATGAAACTGCGTGCCGAAGCTGAGCGTCAGGGCATGGACATTGACTACGGCGACATCGCGGCTGAGGCAAGTTTCGCTCAGAATGCCACGCTGAACATCGGTGGCTATACGCCACACATGATGGTTACTGGCACTCTTCCTATGCCCTACTTCGATATCGACGCCCCGGGGATACAGGCCATATCAGGCGCCAGCCAGGTCAGCACTTCCGTCTACGAACGAGTTCTACGACTTCGACAACTGGCCCTGACGGCGGCTACGCAATCCATCGTGGAGAACCGAATTTCAAGGGCCAGCCACACGAGGCCACAGCGAGTACCTCTGGAAGACCTCAAGTCTGGTGTTTCGGAGGTCGAGTTCCACCGTGAAGATGCTGATGGTTTTGGTTGGCGTGGCCCTGCTCTGCTTCTTAAGCGTCAGGACATCGGCTCAGCTATCGTCGAGTACCAAGGTCGGCCTTACCTCATACCATTGGGGAACCTTCGAGCCTTTCGCGGCGTTCACTACAGTCACTACAATCTTGACTCGGCTGAAGGTGTACTACGCAACCAAGAGCTGGACTCCTGGACAGCACTACGCCGACTTATGCAGAGCACTGAGGCCACGGTGCCTTTCCGAGTCGACACTTTTGGTCACCTCAAGAATGCTTCCGGCGCCTGGATTCGACTCCCGAAGGGCATGACCACGCAGCAGATGGACGAGATCTACGATGACATCGTCCTGGCCGCCAGGTTCCTTACCACAAAGCAGTGCCACGGCATTCAAGTAGCTGTTGGAGTGAAGAAGATTCATCCTCCTGCCAACACCACCGGAACTCTGGTGGCATGGCGACGAAGGACAGTGAAGATGTCCATTGCGGACAATCCAAAGGGCACCACGATGTCCACCGTGCCCTTTCGAATCGCCGGTCGTGAGGATATGTGCACATCTATACGTTCCGAACTTCATTGAGTCCTCGGTGGAGACCTGGAAGCCACGGGGCATCCCTCTGGAAGAGTCCCCTGTCGTTCCCATCTCCATGGATGAGGACGGCGACTCTCGCTCCTCAGCTCAGAAACGCGATGGCCCGGAAACTCGCACAGTGACCATCGGTCCGGAGGCCAAGAAGCAACGGATCCTCTCCACTGCTCTACCAACCTCTGAGTTTATGGGCGAACAGTTTATGTATATGCGCCGCAACACCTGGCGGACAAGGCTTCCAAAAGATCCGCACGACGAGGCAACCGACATCGACCACAACTTTGTGGCTGAACATCGTCGAGAACTCTTCTACATGAAGTCGGATGGATGGCATGCCGACCTCGCGACGGGCAACATTTTTCGAGTGGACTCCACCACGGACAATATCGAGGAGGACCAGGTCTACGACATCTGGCCCCAAGTCGAGGAAGCAGATGCCAAAGAGATCGCGCAGTTCGTGGCCGAGGACGCTTTCGAACCGAAGAGGCGCAGCGAGCTCCCTGCCAACTGCGCCGTGATCGACGGCATCTGGGTCCGCAAGTGGAAGAAGGGTGCAGACCTCAAGCGAGTTGTGAAGTCAAGAATGTGCGTCCGGGGATGCCATGATCCGTGGAAGTCAGTGATGAACAACCGTTCGTCAACGGCCACCCGGCTATCGCAGCGACTGATCTTGGTCGGTGCCGCCAACAACGGTGACGATGTGGAGAGCTGGGATGTTGCTGGCGCTTTCTTGAAGGGCCTCACTTACAAGGAACTCTGGAAGTGCCTTAAGGAACTGGGTCTTCACACCGTGGAGCGCCTGATCGCAATTGTTCCACCTCGCAACGTCTGGCGACATCTCCGACGACTTTCTCGGAAATTCGCTATACCTGAGACTGATCTGGAACACTGGGTTCTTCTCTGCCTCAAACCAGTTTATGGTCTGAGTGAAGCACCCCTCGCCTGGCAGCTCTTCCTACACAAGTTTCTCAAGGAGCTGGGCGGCATCCAATCACATTTCGATGAGTGTTTTTGGTACTGGGCTGCCCCGAAACCAGGCAGATGGCCTACCTCTTCGCTTACGACTCATGTCGACGACTTGGCAGCCCGAGGAAAACGCATGTGGCTCGACAACACCTTCGAACTCATGCTTAAGAAGTTCGGCAAGCTCACACGTCAGAGGCTTCCGTTCATGCATTGTGGATGCAGGTACTCACGTATCTCTGACGGGTTCAAGGTGGACCAGAAGGACTACGTCGAGATGCTCCAGGTTGCTGACATCCAGAAGGACGACAACGACGACCGCGACCTCACTCCTGGAGAGGTGACTACTCTGAGGTCGATCGTTGGAGGTCTCATGTGGACTTCTTTGACTCGTCCGGATGTGCTGGCTGAACTTTCTTCACTACAATCTGCAGTCACCAAAGCCAAGGTCAGGCACCTCCGCTCCGCCAACGAACTGATTGTTCGAGCCAAGGATGACAAGGAGGCGGCTGTTTACTACCGAGCTCTTTCTCACTCAATGGGCTATCGGATTGTGTGCATACATGATGCCTCTGCGGCCTCAGCCACCCGCAACTACGCTCAGGAGGGTGTGCTCATCGTCCTCATGTCTGACACTGTCAACATCAACAACGAGCACATCGTCTGTGATGACACCTTTGCAGCTGAGCTCCTCTCCGGGCGCGCTCAACTCCTCCATGTACAATCCACAAGAGGGTGAGCTACAGCACGAGTCATGGAGAGACGCTGGCTGCTATTGCAGGTCTGGAGGCAGCTACGCTCGTGTCTACTCGCTTGGCAGAGATCACCTACGGTGCCAGACAGCCCTCTCTTCAAGAGCTGTTATCCGTCCAGGAGACCGGCAGCAAGTTCTTCCCCGTCGACGCACACACTGACTGCCGGGACTTCTTCGAGCTGTCAACCGGTGCCCGCACTCTTCCTCAAGACAAGTCGCAACGGCTGTACATAATGGCACACCGCGAGGCTCGTGCCAGTGGACGCCTACGATGGATCATACTGACACCAACAGAGTGCATGACAGCGGATGCACTCACCAAGACAATGGTCAGTCCATGTTTGATGCAGTGGTTGTCCACTGGTATCATTCAGTTCTGGAACTGTGGGCACCCACTGGAAATGAAGCGACTGCCTCCGCCTACGGCATCTTTCGACGAGGACGACCTGATAGCGGGTGACTTGTCCCTGCGAAAGGGGCGCTCATGGTACGCAGCTCCGGCCGCGTACTCTGTCTACAAGGGCTGGTTCGGAATGGCCGCGCTCTTCTTGTGCACCACTCCAGGCGCTGCTCAACCTCTCGGTGCACCTACTCTTGACAACGCCGACGTGACGCTGATTGCGGTTGTGATACTGATCGTCATGACCTCGGCATCCATCGCCATCTGTTGTGACCGCTGGATGCTTCAAAGAGCGACCTCGTCCACGACCCGACTTCATCGTCTATGGCAAGCTCTTCGACCTCCTCAACCACCACAACGACTGCTCCGACTCCCGAACGGCCGACTTCCTACCAGGTCATCGTGAACACATCAAGTGACGGACCGTCGACTACTTCGTCTTCTACTACTCTCGGCCGACACGTTCCGAATAATGAAGCGTCAGGTGACAAAGCCATTTGGGCAACACGGGATGGCAAACGCTATCACCGAGGCACCTGTGTGTACGCTCAGGGCGGCAAGAAATTCTTGCCATGCGCTTTTTGCAATCCCTGAAGTACAGAAACTCCCAGAGCGCAAAGCGGAGTTTATTTGTGCAAGGGTCCCGGAGCCTTAATGCTACATGTGACCGCTCGCTGACAGCCGGCTTGAGCACAGCAAAAGCCCGATTCTTTTGTTTCATGTATGCATGTATGTATGTATACACATACACACATGCACACATATATCCTCTTCAGGACGCAGCGAACGAGTCGTCGCCTGGCTAACCAAGGCAGAATCTTTGATTCCGGCGCCTCGTCGGGCGCGCATTTTGCGCCCCTTCAACATATGCGCAGTCACGCATGACAGTACGCAATGTTTGTACAGCATACTGACTCCACTCCTCAGTGGTATAGCGGAGCCTTAGCAGCGCCGACACCACATGAGATGGGCATGACGACTGAGTGCCGTCGCATCGGCGAGAGAGGCAGGCTGTGCAGAACAGTTGTCATCAGTGATCCACACATGCGGTTGATCTTGCCCCTGTCGAGCAAGCATGCGACAGTGCCCTCGATGCAATTGCTCACCAAAGTGAAGTGCCATTGCGCAGACCTGATATGGCGGCTGGGGGGCCTTTTTGAATATTGTTTTATGGTTTTTTGGGTATCTTTTATGGTTTTCGGTTCGGTGGGTGCGCAAGTCAGTCGGTCAGTCAGTCAGTCAGTCGGTCAGTCGGTCAGCCAACCGAGCGGTCAGTCGGTGAGTCAGTCAGTCAGTCAGTCAGTCCGTCGTCCAGCGGCAGCGGTGAGTCAGTCAGCCAGTCAGTACGTCTGCCAACCGAGCCGTCAATCAGTCAGTCTGTCTGCCAATCAGTCTGTCAGTCCGTCAATCATCTAGTCACTCTAGTCAGTCGGGCTGTTGATCTGGCGTTACACCTTATGGGGTACCGGAATCGCCAAATGAGGGGGCATGTTTGAGATATATGATGAATCGGAAGCGCCAAAAGAGGGGGCGCGTTTAAGATATGTGGCGAACGGTTCATCGCCGAATGCGGGGGCGCGTTAAAGATATCTGCCGAAGCGGAATCGCCGAATGTAGGGGCGTGTTTAAGATATATGGTGAACGGTCATCGCCGAATAAGTGGGCGTGTTAAAGATATATGGTGAACCGGAATTACCAAAAAGGGGGGCGTGTCTAAGATATGTGGCATAATCTATGGTGAACCGGAATCGCCAAATGAGGGCGCAAATGAGGGCGCGTGCTTAAGATGTGATGCCGCCGGTCCTTTCGCAATTGCGTTTGCAAATTTGGGGGGGGGCTCCCCCCCAACCCCCCCGCTTTCTTGAGCCCCGTTGTGCTTCAGACTTACATTGGATTGGCTGCTGAGCAGCCAGCAAACCTACACAGGTATGCTTACAGCTATTTGTCAGTAGTTGTATTGTCATCCTTATTGCGATTGCTACTGTACTACACCGGAGGTAGCGGTTTTCCCTGTTTTCCGTTGCCGATGGTGCCTCTGTCGCTGTGGTATAGCCGTCACTCTGGTGCACTCGCGGAGCATTGCATTGACACCCGACAACTCCTCACTGTGGTTTGAGTGGTGGGTTCTGTTCCGGTGCCAACCTTGTTTTTGCAACCTGCCCCCGCAAAAACCAAAGACAACCATGCAAAGCACGATATCGTGCCAGCTACTTATGCCATATTCGAGATGGCAAGTTGCCCTGCATGTCGAAAACTTGCGAGAGTCAGGGGAAACGTGACACCAACACTCCCAATCGCAGCGACAATTGGCGGTTTGACATCGCGATGTCGATCCCATCCTCCGAAAACGAGGACTGTCACGAGGATCGTGGCCCCAACCAGCTCGATCCCTGTGACTGTTGTCGTCGACAGCCCTGGGAGGGGGCCCAGGAAAGGGTCACCAAAGCAGGGGGGTTGTGGGGGGGTAGCAGCCCGGGACCCGAGACCATATATGAATATATGTACTTCTATACGTATATGCGTACCTTTATATGTATTTATGTACCTATATATGTATATATGTACATATGTATGTATATATATATATATACATATTATTATATGGTATGTATACATGTACCTTGCTTCGCGTGCTCTCCGGGGTAGTCCGCCGCCTAATCAAGTTACACAATTGGAAGGGCCGGGCAAGTCTGTGACCCCAGAAGGGAGGAGGAGCCTCCAGTCGAACTCGATACCCTTTCAGGGTGAGCTCCCATGCTGCACTAAGCGCCAGGGGCCCTAGACTCCAATATCCATCGTGCACGGTTGCTAATCCGATTACCTCACCGGTGCAGTTCCAAGCAACTTCTCAGTCACAGGGTTTCCTCAGACTCGATCCGAGATCCTTACACATGTGTATATGTATAGAAGTATCTGCAATCTGTATCTGTATATTTATATATATCATGGGAATATGGTTGTGCAGGTTCGTAATGCCAGACGGATATGGTGCGCGAGGGTTTATTTGCATGCAGACATGCAGTTTATTCGAGCGAGGCCTGGGCAACTCTTGCTGCACTGCACACGGTGTCATGATTCCTCAGACCTGAAGGAGCCAGCGGTCGATGGAACTGTTGGGGCCTTATCTGATGGGACATGCTGCTTTGTTCATATAATATATGAATGCATGCGTGCGTGCGTGCGTGCGTGCGTGCCTGCGTGCCTGCGTGCCTGCGTGCC